>CAXKVR010000464.1:0-37444 GCA_964058845.1 Carex sylvatica
TCTCAACCTATGAAAACAAAATAGAAATAAATAAATAAAACAAACATCAGAAAAGATTTATTTTTCCTTATATTAGGAATGAAAATGGGAAATAATTAACTTAAAACAGAATAATTACACTATTATTCTTAGACTTTCCCCATATCTCCATCTGATGTTGTGAATCTCTGGCACATATTGGATGGAAAGCTGCTCTGCATGTCCCTGAAGTACGATTATAAGAATTTCTATATAAGGCTTTCAAAAGTATACAAAACGGAACAGTTATTTAAACAAGTAAAGAACGCATTAAATTAAAAAGGTGAAAATGACTATGCTAATGCATTGCCTGGAAAACAAGCATGCTTCCAATTGACCAATAATCTTCTTAATTACGTGCAATAAGAAGTCTAAGTTACACAATAGCCAAAAATATTTGAAGAAGGTTTTTAGACACATCCTCACTTGGTTTCCAATGATGGGTTAAGATTTGGTTAAGAGTGAATATCAATTTTCCCTCTCACGGAAAGGCCTAGTCAATATGGTAACCACATTACTCACATTTTTTGAGTTATTTTTTGGGCATCAAGAATCATGCACCTTCAAGGCTTGTGACTCATGATATACATTAAACAGTATAGGAAAGAAAAGCATGTGCTTCAAAAGGCAAAAAAGCACAGCTTTTACGATTAAACCCCTTGCTGTCTTATATCTCGCATGAAATGTAATCATATGATTCTTTTTTAGATACATAAATTAGTTTACATTTGATGGTCAGACCTACATGCTGCATGGCGTAATAAACATGAATCTTTTGAGATACATAAATTTAGTTTACATAGATCTAGAGGTTTTGAACCATGCTAATGTCAGTTAATAAAAGAAAGAAGGCCGTGCATGTCACATTTATAAAAAAAAAATACTCCTGCATGTCATAATGAACATGATTCGAGCCAAAATTAATAATTAGAAAAAATAACAAAACATACCATGGCTACACCATGCTAAACATAATTCTTTTGATGGTCAGACCTATATGCTGCATGGCTTAATAAACATGATTCTTTTTTAGATACATAAATTTAGTTTACATAAATCAAGAGGTTTTCAACCATGCCAATGTTAGTTGATAAAAGAAAAAATGCAGTGCATGTGGTACTTACAAAAAACAACAACTCATGCATGGCGTAATAAACATGATTCAAGCCCAAATAAATAATTAGAAAAAATGAACAAAAACATACCATGGCTACACCTTACACATACACCGTTCTTCACCTTGCACACATTACAAACCAGCTTCTTCCGCATGGTCGGTACACCTTCCAAATTCAGAACCGGCTCCATTGCTTTCATATTTGCTACATAGACCTCAGGTGCCCAAAGACTACAAAACAAGTGGACGTACATATCCAAACCATTTCCGGCTGGCTTAATAACCCCTCCTTCCTTCGGACAGAGCACACACTGCTTTGAAATGCTGTCTCTATTCCTACACCTCATACAGAGCCAAGGCTCCTCCGGCACACCATGCACACCATAACACTTCTGATGCACAAACACCTTGCATGCATCACAACACAAGAGCTTATTGGACTGAACACCGGTTTCACCGTTACAACACATGTCGCAACTGGTACAGGGTTCATCCCCTGACTGAGGAAGGGATAAGAGCCTTTCCAGCCCAGCTTCTTGCCCCAGTAGTTTGTGTTTCTTGTTGGGCCTTTCAGAGGTAAGAACAAACCGGTCTTTCGAACCCAACATCCAGTGGAGAGATGATGCATCCTCCTCCTGGACTGCATCCTCCTGAACAGCTTCTGACATAGGTGGAGCAGGAGTTGGTGCAGTGTCGGGTGATATATCCATTGCATCATTCTTGATTTCTTGCCCAAATTTAGAACACTCTTGAGGGGTCACAGCCACTGCTTCAGTGCCAGAGCTTGTATCTTTCTCCACATTTTGCAGTGAAGTACCAACACTTGGAACAGAGAAGCAAGAATCCAACTGCACCTCGTCAAGAAATTGCTTAGGCAGCAGGTTTTGTATATCTGGTAGTGTAATTGGTCGAAAGTACTGTTCAGTCTCGTCCCATATAGTGGTCTTGTCGGAAGGAGGAGGAGGAGGAGGTAGTAGTGGCTTGTCGCTCGGCTCTTCAGCTTTCCTGTGAGAATTTTTCCGACCATCTAAGTGTCTCTCGAGAAAAGAAGAGAGAGTCGAGGGGAGAGAAGGGTCTCTTGGTGCTTCTTCCCCTTCGAAAGGACACCGTACCGACAACGCCTTGACAGCCTGAGAGTATAGATCCAGGCCGTCCGAACGGCCCTTCATATGCCCTTCGCCGTGGCTCATGCAGACGGCGGGACGGCGGCGGGCATCGTCGCCGGAACCCTAACACCAGACGGGAAGCCGGAAACCTATATACGAGCGAGAATCTTATCGTTTTGTTCTTTTCCGGTCAGAACTGCGGTGGGGAAGAGTGGGGGCTAGGGCTAGGGTTAGGGTTAGGGTTTGGTCGTGACTCGGGAGGCCTCTTTGTTTCTCACGAAATGTTCTGTCAGAGTCTATTTTTGTTTGTTTTTCGCGATTTTTTGCTCGCTTCTCGGATCCAAAGATGAGATAGGGGACGAATTGGGTTCAGTTTTTCCTATTTTTTCATCAATTTTTTTTCTCTTTTTTTATCCACTTTTTTGCACCATCGGGTTCTCGTTTCTTTTATTTTATCTTTTTTTGACTTGGGGGCGTGTTTTACGGGTAGCGTGGAATCGCGCAAAGGGAGAGAGAAAAATGAGGGTAAGTTTGCTTTTATAACAATGGAGGGCGAGGATGCTTGCATCTTTACTTTACTGTGCTTATGCCTATTGGCTAATGCCGGTGGGGATATTTTCATATAGACCCTCATATGTTCATCTATTACTTTGACAGCTCATATGGTCAGCTCCTCAATAGCATAACTGCCATAACATCAAAATCAGGTGATGAATGAATTATTCGGGTTCGGTTTGATAAGGTCAAAAATTCGTGATTCAAAAATAATTCGGATATAATTCGAAAATAATTTGAAATTATCTAGATCAGAGATCTCAATCTTGCAATAATGTTTTGAGAAAAATTCACAAATAATTTATAAAATTTAGAAATTTTTTATAAAATAAGCGTTTAATTCAGTTAAAGTCAGTCAACCGAATAATTCGGCATTCGGTTCGACATTACAAAAAAACAAATTTATTGTGAATCTTGTGATTATGGTCCTTACTAGTAGTATAATTGCACTTTTCAGAAAGACGATGTGATTGAAAATTCAAATCGCAACAATTTGCTAAGAATTCTCTCTAACAATTTTAAGTGATATGAAATTAACTTTTGCTCCTATCTTAATAGATATAGACCGTCATTGTAATAGATATAGACCGTCATTGTAAACGGATTCCATCTGGCCTCTGCCTAAAAATTAGAAGTCTTCAATATTAGTGCAGATTTAATTAACACGAATTTTAAAGATAAATCAACGGTCCATATATATTACTCACAAGATTCCTTTTGAGTTAATTCAGAGGATACGAATTCGTTGCAAGGAGGGGTGAAAAGGGTAACGTGGCAGTGAGAGCGAAAGGTAGAGAAATGGACAAACAAACGGGTCAGCCTTTGCTCTTTTATCATGTTTTGTTGGGCGGCAGGTCCGATCGAATCTAACCAACTCATTTAAAATCACACCCATTTGGAGTCTTCGACTGGAGTACTTATCCTCTGAGATATCTCATATTTTGCGTGACCGACGTGTCCGGTGCCTATTCGGGGATAGTGGAGGGGGCCTATTATTAAAGCTTTGATATTTGTGCAGTACGTATTTAAACGGTTCTGATTTTCCAGAAAGTCACGCAAAATATGAGATATCTCAGAGGAAGCTAATTCCTTGAACTGAGGAGCCCCGCTTAATCTGCTCCATACCCGGTTGGACCGATTCCTAATTTTCGAGATATAATATAATTTCTAATTTATTAAGGTTTTTTTTGTAAGAAAACGCTTATTTTATTGGCTCTCGTTCTCTTTTTTTTTTTTAATAATAATTGATGATGTGGCATTAAAAAATTTATAGCTAATTGCATGAGTATAGGTGTAGAACAGTAGAAATAAAAAATAACTTAATTTTTATTTAATGCTTGACATTTTTTTTTATTTTCATTCTTAGTTTTAACAATGTAGATTAAGAGGTCGAAATTTTTTCATTTCGAAGTTTGAAAATGATTACGGATTCGGGCTTTCGTGATCCGAATAGAATACCGTAATTAGCATGATTCAAGGTCCAATTGCTAACAGTCAGAATTTTTTATTTATAGAAATTATTTAAAAATAATATAGAAAAATATATGGATTGTACTAAGATTTCGATTATGTAAAGAAACTGAATCATTGATTTAATTATTATAAATATTTATGTTACTTTTATTGTCACAAGATACCACATAACTACATAGAAACTGGAACAAATACGAAATCCAACATGACATCATCATGGCAAATTAAATTACCTAACTGATGAAATATTATGAAAATTTAATCAATGGTTGGTGAATTTGGATGTTCAAAATTCACAGTCTGGATTAATGGAACTATGGAAGGAAACAAAATTTACGTAGATCGCACTGGGACCTGGTCAAATTTACGTAGATCGCACTGGGACCTGGTCTGAGCGGCATATATTTGGGTTCTCTGGCGGAAAAAAAATAGGAGACTATTTTCGACAAAAAGAAAGGCAGTACATCGGCTAATCACCAATACGGCACTAGAGATAGAAAACTAACAATTATACATTTAGGATATAAACAGGGAATCTCGATAAGAGGTTGAGATGAGGATCAAAATAAATCCTTTGTATAGGTGTGAGAGTTTATAATAAGTATATTTAGGACTTGTAAATAAACTTTTTTTATCAATATATCTGTTTAGGGGTGGCAACGAATCGAACTTATCTTAGGTTTGAGTTTGGTTTGAATTAATTTCGAACCGAACCTGGTTTGATTTGTTTCGAATCGAACCTATTTCGAACCGAATTAATTGCGAACTACACATTTTTCGAATCGAACCCGAATCGAATTACGAACCAAATTATTTTTTAGCAGCCCTAGTTATACTGGTAGTTTATACATTAATTTTTTTCTCGCAGGACAAAATTCACATGGCTTCCTTTTACCAGTATAAATGAGTGTTTTTAAGTTGAAAAATTATTCATGAAAAATACATCACAACAAATAATCGTAAAAAGAGGATTAAGTACAAGAACTGAAATATACAGTAAAACAAGTAATCGTATCTCGAGTGCTCACTCGATCAAACTCTTGATCAGACCATCTAATGAAGTGATAATCCGAAAGGTAGAGAAGGAGGAGGAGATACGGCCGAAGAGAGAGGAAAGACAGCCATCTAGGCTGGAGAGAGGAGAGACAGCCAGTCGCCGAGAGCGTCGGCTAGATTTTGGAGCGAGAGGGAGAGTGAGTTAGGGAGAGGCAGAAAGAGAACTAGGTTATTAAGATTTGAGAGCGATGGAGCGTCGGCTAAGTTAAATTATAACTCTCTATCTTGGATTTTAATTTCATTAGGTAAATGAACGACCGATGTTATTATGAGATTCGAACCACAAAAAAATTACGAACCTATTTCGATCGAACCAAGCTAGGTTTGAGTTTGGTTTGAATTAATTCCGAACCGAACTTGGTTTGGTTCGTTTCAATTCGAACTCATTTCGAATTGAATTAAACTCGAATCAAACCCAAATCAAACCCGAATCGAATTTCAAACCTCGAATTTTTTTGCCAGCCCTATATCTGTTATCGGCAACTTTAAAAAATTTAAAAAAAAAATGGATGTTTAAAGGTTAATAGTATATTTGTTAAGTATCGGTGGCATTTGGACAAATTCAGAGTAGTTCAGCATGATCCGGTTTCATGGAAAAAAAAAGAGAGAGAGACATGGTTCCTTCACTATTAAGATTTTAGATTTGTCATGTCATTTTCAAAGCTCTCATGGAGAAAATTCACGGAATATATATTATAACTTCCGTTTCAACTTCCAATACATTTTATAATAGTTAAATTAAATACAAAGTCTCCCGTTTTTAAGAAGTGGGGAAAGGAATTTACAAATCACGAAGCATAGAATTTCCGAGGACTTTACTTTTATTTTTTTTCTTATAAACAACGGTACAACTACCAATATATAAGAAGACATATATATCACTATATCAGCTCTTACAAGTACGTATAAATATTATAATTAAATCTCCTTGTACAAAACTAGACAAAAAAATAATAAACAGATTAGAAAAGATGAGCCTTCAAATCGACATGCTCGAATGTGTATTTTTTTGTTTCGTTTTTGTTTCGAGTCAGAGACAGAAAGGCGCAGTGCGGAGAGAGGTGTATTTTTTTATTTTTTTTATTTTTTGCATATCAGAAGCTCGTAGGCATATTTCAGTTGATAAAGCTTTCCACTGATACAGAGACATTTTTTACATGATATGTTTGAAGAACATTTGTAAAAAATGAAGATAAACTAAGTATCAGACAATCATAATCCTCCCAAAGAAAACATTGCAATCACAACAAACAATTGAATAGCGAAAAATCACAGATCCAGTTAAGGCTGTTAGGCCTAGGCAGTGCACATTTTTTTTTAATCAATTAAAGGGCCAAATTAATTGGATCATGACCGTCTCTTATACAATTTAGAAAATTTGAGTACAATATTATTGGGCTATCCAAACATTATTGGGCTCCAAAATAGAGTAATGTTAATTTTCACATAACACAAAGATTCAAAACTCAGTTTTTGTAAATTAGTTTTGAATAGACGCTATAAGAGATCCGCCTATCTTCAAAACCTATTGTATAGGTCTCAAACGAAGAATCTAAACCGTTCAAATTCATTTACTTCATGAATGATGTATTTACGTACAAAATCTATAAAATGTTGAACTTATTTGATATCAAGTCGAGCAACCAAAAGTGGTAAGAAATAAATATATTAAAATTAATTGAAAACTTTTTATTTTAAATTATTTTTTACTGCTCAATTTGATACTAAATATACTTAAATTTTTTTTAATCTTTATATATAAACAGAGAAAGGAGATCCGTTTGAACAGTGAAACTGATCTGATAAGTTTTGGATAACTTTCGCTAAAATCTGGGTGACTTTCGCTGAAATCTTTAGCATTAGAATGCTAGACAACAGCAACAACAGCAAAGCAACGACGATGACGACGACGACGATGACAACAACAACAACAACAATTATAATAATAATAATAATAATAATAATAATAATAATAATAAGAAGAAGAAGAAGAAGAAGGAGGGTTCAAATGTCTTCATTTTTTTTGCCTTCATCATGCCTCTGTTTTTAAAAACTTTAATAAATCAACATTTGAAACTTAAAAGTCAAAATAAAATCATTGGATATGATCTATATCATTTGAGTTTGGCTAATATAACATCAGTGTCATTTTAACCTATATAACACCTACTCTAAAACCTATTAAATCGACTTCAAACAATAAATTCAAACCGTTCAAACCGATCTACTTCATTAGTTATGTGTTTACATGCAAAATTTATAACTTTTCGAATTTATTTAGTATTAGGTCAAGCGGTCAAATATATGAGTTTTTAAGTTAATTTTAATACATTAATTTTTTAATATTTATACCAGTTGATTTGATACTAAAATAACTCAAAAATATAAAAAATTTGTATGTAAACGCATCACACATAATGTAAATTGGTTTGAACGGTTTGAATTTACCGTTTGAAGTCGATTTGATAGGTTTTAGACTTGGTGTTATATTGGTTAAAATGACATTGATGTTATACTAGCCAAACGCATATCATTTTATCTATGCACATGTAAAATATTATGACATTTCAACTTTGTTTTAGTTGTCATCAAGAGATTGTAAAAATGTACTAATATGGATAATTTTCAGACGTTGATTTTCAACTTATTAATTCACATAAAAATAAAAATAAAATGTGATAATATTTTGTGAGCATTTAGAGAAAATAACATAAGATCACATCTAACAGTTTTATTTTAATATTTATAATTTAAATTTTGAGTTATTAAAATTTTTAAAAATAAAAAGCACGATAAAATTACAAAAATTAAAGGCATTTGAACTCTCCTCTAATAATAATAATTAAAGCGAGTGGCAACTGGCAAGTCGTTTTAACTTCCATTCACATTTAACGATATTATTTACAAGGCAACAAAATAAAATGGTAGCACAATTGGCTATAAAAAACGCTAGGGCTTTTTTCTACTAGTAAAAGTGTCACATGTCCCAAATGCAACATAATTTCTTATTTCAAAGGTATGTGTTAAAGGCTGTATTTCATATCTCTTGTCATGTTTCCTAGATGCCTCTTTATTTTTTATTTTTTTTCTCAAGGTGAATCCCTTGAACTTCTATTTTTCGAAGCTGAGATCATCTCTGTTTTGTTTTTTTTTCGGTGAAATTGCAGATGTCACGCCGTCGATATTCATCGAAGAAATAATCAAGATATTTAAAGAAGCTGATAGATCGCTTCGTGATATTACTAGAGAATTAGTCTCTGGCAATGTTTCAAGTGCTGCTGAGAATTCTTCTACTTTCATGTGTGGCACCTTTCTCATATGCTTAATTTATTTGCTCTATCTTAAATAAATTAGGATCAAATGTTAAAAGTGTTTTGGTAATTAATTCGACATAATATTTTAGATTGGGTACGAGTAAGACAGAAATGTTGCCACAAATTAATTGGATAGGTTTTTGGTACTAATATCCATTATTTTATATCCTCCTTGAAAAAATTTCACAAGTAGCCTTGCTTTAGTATTATTTATCTATCTGATACATGTTGAGGTTTATTAATTTTTTTTTCCCAGTGCTGCTTTTGTTATTATTTTTTTCTTATTAGAGCAAACTGGTTTCTTCAATTTTCTTCTGCTTTTATTGAACCGTTATCAAAGTTCCAAAATTTCATTGGTGATTAGGATCAAACGGGACCTAAATCGTGTGCAGGCCTGATGAAAGAAAGAAGTTGGTTTTGCTTGCACGGCTGTGCTCTAAATCCACATGATAGCGGAATACTCGACGAGGAATATGTCAGGGTTTGGGAGTTGATCTTAACGAGGTATGCATAACTAATTGATTTGGTTCGGTATTAGGTGCTTGTGATCCCTTTTGCTTAGTCATATTTTGGTAATTGTTGCGAACTAGCGATGCTACAAAGAGGGCGCTTTTATGGTTGCAGTTTCTTTTGTTGTAAACAGTATATAGACTCGAAATATATTCTCGAGTTTTTTTGTTATGTTATTATAATTATATATGTTGCTCAAAAATATATATACCGCTGTAACAAATCCAATGTCTCCAATTTTAATTGATCAAATTTCTTTCAAATAAAAAAATATATACTTAATTGATTGCAAAAAGGAGAGTATATCTTCTGTGCTTAACCATATTTTAATTCCAAAATGGAAGAAAAATAAACAAAGTAAAAGAACTCTCAATGATATGCTTATTAATTTTTGCCGTATCAATTTTTTTATAACAAGTTCTATAAATAATAAATACAAATCCCGTGTTTGGGGATGTATTTTTGTTTCATGGACAAGAATGTATAGCGATTTTAAGTCTGCCAAATTTATGGGTTAAACTTTAAAAGAAAGGGGAAATTTCATATATATATCCCTTAAAAAAATTAAGTTACTCTTTTTAATTTAAAAACTCACAAATTTATCTATTTTATTATCTTTTCTATTAAAAATTATTTTAAATTTATAAATACCCATTTTACTCTTTATTTTAAATTTTATAAATACACATGATTGATATATTAAAATGTGCTTGTAGATCAAATTTTGCATTTTTTTTGACTATTTATTAAGATGCGTACAAAAATTCAAAGGTTTGAAAACAACGATTTTGTAAAATACTTAATAAATAGTAAAAAAATAAGACAAATGTAAATTTTGATCAAAAAAATATATTTTAATATATCAATCATGTTAAACGGTTTGAATCGACAATTTAAAATTTAACAACTTAAAAATATAGAATATAATTCGGTATCTCAATAAAAGAGTGCAAGTGGAGTAGTGGATCCCTCCTCAAATATAATATTCTTTAAAATATTTAATAATATTTCAACGGAGAAATTTCTAAATACAAAAAAATGATGGGTATTTTTCAATTTCGGTTTTCTTTTATAAAATTTGTCAGTTTTAAAAGTTTCCGATCACTGCGTCCTCGCCGCCTCGACTTTCGAGTGCATATCCTCTGGGATATCTCATATTTTGCGTGACCGACGTGTCCGGTTTCTATTCGGGGGTGGCGCGGGGGCCAGTATTATTTGAGCTTTGAGATTCGCGTAGAACGTATTGCAACGGTTTAGGTTTTCCAGAAAGTCAGGCAAAATATGAGATCTCTCAGAGGATGCGAATTCCTCGACTTCTCCGTCTGTCTGCTCTCTTTTCTCATTTCACAGTTCCTCGTTCCCTTAAAACAAAACACAATGCCGCCGACTTCCCCTCAAAAGCTCATCCGATCCAAATCGTTATCGGATCCCTCCTTCGCCACCTCCCCACCCATCCCCTCTCGCAAGAGCGATCGCAAACGAAAATTCCGCGAGTTCCCCGATTCTGCCCCTGCTTTCAAAATCTCATCCGCCTCTGCCGGCGGGTCCCACAAGTCATGGACCGAGACCGAGGAGGTGGCGTTGCTCAAGGCGGCGGCACGCTTTCGTGCCCGAACTGGGTTGCCTCCCAGGACGCCCGACATGGAAGAATTTTTCGAGTCCGTTAAGAGGTCTCTTGGATCGGGTATGGATCAGGTTCGAGTTTTCTACAAACTCAAGAGGCTAAAGAGCAAGTTTCTTCAGGCAAATGGGCCCCTCAGCGGGCCCCACGAGCGGCTTATTTACAAGCTCTCTGAAGAGGTATGGGGATCTGATGCATCTGCCAAGCATGACAAAGTGATTGAGGAAATGCGAAATTGTGAGGAGAGAGTAGAGATGGAGAATGAAAGGGTGAATTGTGCATTTGTCACTGAGGCATTGAGAGAATATTGGAGGGAGAATGAAAGGATGAATTCTGGGGCATTGCTTGAGGAAGGTTTGCAGTCTATGAACCCAGCTCGGGCAATGAAGCTTGAGATGAAATGGAGAGAGCAGGTGGAGTCTGATATGCGGTTGAAAATGAAGCGGCATGAGGTGTTCAAGGATGTGTATAGTCTGTTGGCCTATGCAGTTAAGAACAGTTGACTGAGGTAATGATAACTTTTCCTAACTTAAGTGGCATGCATTCTTGATTGTTTACTGTTTGATTTGGTAGATTGGTCTCTAAAACTTTAATTGGTTAATGATGCTAGATTATGGGGTTAATTTAGGATGATTGATCAAATTTGGGCTTCACCCAACATTTTGAAAATGTCTGTTAGGAGATCATTTGTTTTGTTGCTTTGGAAGGGTATGTATTAACAAGCTGGGATGCTATGTGTACCAGCTGGTACCTAGTTTTATTTGGTGTTAGGGGTGGTGGATACCCAGGATGTAAAATATTAATGCGAGGTGTTTCTCTTTGGCCATTATCCTACAATCTCACTGGTACCTTTGGGAGATGAGGCTAAATTGACAAAAAGAACTTGGTGAAGTATTGAGTTAAACAATTCTGGGCTAAATTGAAAAAACCCCGGTGAAGTATTGAGTTAAACAATTCTGGACTAAGTCATCCACCACTTAGTTTTGTGTCGGTGATTACTTTGTTTGATTTGGTTGATTGTGTATCTGTTTGTTTCATTAATGAAACTGGTAGGCCTTGCTACTTTTGCAAAAAATAATAAATAAAATATGTCAGTTCTAAGTTCTACTAACTCGATGTTTGTAAAACCATTCTGAAAAGTTTACAGCAAATGCTGAAGCGGAGAATTCCTATGTTTTCCTTAGGATGTCAGAGTTGTAGTTATTGTTAACAACAAGTGAATTTTTTTTTTTTTTTTAGAAAAGTAAAAATATACAAGAGAACAAAAGAAATACAAAACAAAAGAATATTACTGAGTAATAATAATGAGTTCTTACTACTGGTTGTTAGTTTAGTAGAAAATATACAAGAGAACAAAAGAAATACAAAAGAAAAGAATATTATTGAGTATTAATAAGGAGCTCTTACTACTGGTTGTTAGTTTAGTACAAATACTCGGCTGGCTGTACTTGTAAGGTGGTGGTGGGTGGGACAACTACAATTTGCACCTTCCATTTTTTTTAAAAAAAAAAATAGAAACAATAGATTGATTTAAAAGGAACAAGCAACTACCACTTTTGATTTTAAAAAGACAAGGCACTTTGAAATTAAGGTGTAATAAATATCATTTCCATCCCTTTTGATTTTAAAAAGACAAGGCACTTTGAAATTAAGGTGTAATAAATATCATTTCCATCCCTCCACCGAGGCACCTCCTTGGTGGAGGTGTTTTTTGGATATCAAAAGTGATAGTTGCTTGTTCCTTTGAAATCAATCTATTTGTTTCTATTTGAAAAAAAAAATCTACACCTTCTAATCTGAATTAAAAAAAAATGCTTATGTTCTATTTTTTCAGAAAGATTGCAAAATATATTGTTCAAAATAATTTCAAAATTATGTTACACCATAAAAAATTTGTCCCAACCTATCACATTTTCTAGGTCCGTCTCTGAAGGGTTTATATGTTGCATATTTTGAGGTACTGTATTGGATAAGAGTGGTGGTTGTGATACTGGATATGGGAGTTGGCTACGGTGCTACGCGTATCATAGAGGACCTCCGTGCAACGGCTTAATATTTGAGTTTTCAAAATCTTAATGGTCGATTCAAACCATTCAACATTATCTCCATATGAATATGTACTTGCAAATCAAAATTTACATTTTTTAGAATTTTTTTACTATTTTTTTAGATAGGTAGAAAATCACTTGATTTGAATGGTACAAAATTTTCAGATCAAGTGATTTTCTACTTATCTAAAAAAAATAGTAAAAAAAAAATCTAAAAAATGTAAAATTTGGTTTGCAAGTACATATTCATATGGAGATCATGTTGAATGGTTTGGATCGACTGTTAGGATTTTGAAAACTCAAATATTGAGCCGTTGCACGGAGGCTCTCTGTGCTACGCGTAGCATATTAGCATTTTCCTTGGATATGTAAGAGGGTTGTAAAATACAGTTTTTGGGAACAGGAAACAGGTAGAACATGGTATTAAATTTTCTTTTTCTAAACAAAAATATTGGAAGAGATTGATGAGAGGAAAAATAATTAAGGAGAGGAAATGAACAATTCGGTTACATTGGATATTTAATAATGGGATACAATCTTTCATAATAACTTTCCGTACATAAATTGGATAATTAATCATAATTTGTTGGGTTATGATTGAACAGGGAAAGAACAATTCGGTTTTCTCTATATTATATTTGCCTTCTCCACTGAAATTTTTGGTTGAGTTGGTTTTTTCACTCTTACGAAATTGTGAGTAGGCCCTTGTGTATGGAAAATATAAAAATAAGATAACACATGCTTTAATTTTTATTGGGCCTCATCCGGAAACCAAACTTTTGAAATACATGCTATTGTCATCCATTGCTAGGCTACAATAAGATAAAGAGGTCAAGGCTGGTAAAAAATTAACCCATTGTTTTTTGCATTTAACAACTAAATTTATCGGATCGTGGAAGAACAGTCCTGCGTCATTTAATAAAGTTGCAACCCCACTGTATTGACAAAGGAAGCTAGTTTCTTGTTTACAACTTGTATTTGCAAGATTAGAGTGGAAAAAACGTGTTATGTCGTGTCGTGACTAACACGTTGTGATTCTAGTCTCGTGCCGTGATCAAAATGTTGAGGGGTGGTGCCGTGTCCAAAATGTAACTAGTTATGTTTCTCATGTTTAACTATATTTTTATAATTTAAGTTAGTTTATTCAAGATTCACCATTTGATTAAGACCTAACGGCTCTAATTACACGTGACTCGCGTGATTACGTGACGTGCTATGACCGGATCTTTTGTGTGACGTGCCGTATCAAATTTTTTAAAAGTTAGTCACGACATGGAACAGTCACACGTGCCGTGTCGTTCCGTGATGGAACTGGTTCTGCCGTGCTATTTTTCTCACTCTATGCAAGATAGACTTAAGACATTTGTCGTTTCTTTGCTTTGGTTTGTGGAATACCTTTGAATTATTATTGAAACTTTTTTGCTTGACCACTCAAGTCTTCGGAGAAGCAGTGACAGAATCTTATGAATATACCACTCTTTAAATTTTGCTAATTCTTTGATGTTGACTAGTTGTCAATTTAATTGCATTTTTAAAGAAAAGCCCTTGTAAGTGCACTTTGCCATGTGAAGATACTCGATCAAAAGAAGAGAGATTGATAGGTAGGATAGGTACTTAATTGGCTACCAGGCCATATCCCTTTTGTGAGAAAATTACATGAACAGATTTTTTTAACTATTTATGAGCTTTATCTTGGTCATTTTCTGAAAACAGAAAAAATTGTACATGCGTATATTACAGAAGTTTGTTCTAATATATTCCATCATGTGCAATCTTTATATTATGTTGCTTAATTCGGTTAACAAAAAATAGTTAAAAACAACACAAAATTTGAAATTATATCCCTTGCCTATGTAATGTTGTACTCAAATGGAACAAACAAAACATAAAAAAAAAAAAAAAAAAAAAAAAAACAGATCATGAAATACTTCTTAGTCAAGATTACTTGTTACAGTGGCCAACAAAGGTTAGATACATCCTCTGTGGAAAGAGAGATTATATAGATTGTGCTTTACGGTGATTGGATTCAACGTGGTTGTCAAACAAGTTGGATTATTGCTTTTATCTTTGATTAAACAACAGTGATTGGACAAAGATTGCCTATTTTGAACGAAACCTCTCCTTATCTTTGGCTATTTTGTCACCTCCCAAGTAATTGAACCTTAAAAAGCAGAGAAAGGAAATGACATTGTTGGTTGCACCACTTGATTTCCATTTCTATCAATTGTTACTTTACTTTGATGTCCTTTTTTATTTTTCTCTCTGAAGACATAATTATAAATGCATAAATAAATATCTAGTTTTGAAATTACTAAGTGATTTCATATCATTTATATTTTTATCCGTCTGATTTGATTTCTCTCTCTGTGTTTTTTTTTTAATCGGAAGGCTCTTTAGTTTCATACTTCTCTTCTTATTTAAGATCCGGCTTATTGTGTTACTTTTCATTGTACAAGTCTTTAACGTTTCAAAAAATATTTATTTATAAGGAGGTCTATGATGAAATATTTTACAGCCTACCACATAAGAAAGTTTTTAATGCTAGACCGTATAGGTAGGGTTGCGAATATTAAACTCGATTAATTCAAACTCAAATGAAGCTCTCATTTTACTAGAAATTAATCATTAAGCCTTTTGTATTTATTTTTTATATTGTTTTAATAGCTAAAGCATGAAATAGTTAATATTTGTTATTTTCTAGATAAAATTCACTTAATTACTAATATTTTGTTGATTCTACAATAAAATATGAAAAAAAAAGTTTATTTAATAGAAGTAATAAATTATGTAACATTAAAATTAGATATTCCAAATTGTACAAACTAAGTTGGGTAAATAGAAATAATTTCTAATTTAAATTTGAGTAAATTTGAGTTAGACACAAAGTATGATCGTCTTACTTGGGCTTAAACAGGTTTGGAATAATAAATTGTCAATTCATATATATTATTTTTTAGTAAAGGATGGAGCATGGGGGGTCAAGGTCTTTTCCTTTCTTTTTCTTTTTTTGAAAAAAAAAACAAAACAAAAGACAAAACATATATATATGAATTGACAATTCTATTATTACAAACCTGTTCCAAAAACATAGGGATGGAGGTCAAGGTGAATCCATATGTTTTAGCTTTTGTATTTCGGTTTATAGCATGATAATATCAAGGCTACGAATATGATTGATGATATTTATTAAGATTCCTTTTGAATCACTCTTGCTAGCAACTAGCAAGTTTTCAATAAAAAAAGATTCCTATTGAATCTATAAGAATATACAGCTTTGTCTTCTCATGTCAAAAAAACTTGATTTCACAGATGCTTTACTGCATTCATCTGCTCTGATTAGTATCTTCACCCTTTGGAGATAGCTACCAAGCTTGCTAATCTTTACACGTGTCATGCAATTATTCGCAACACTAAACTTATCGACATCAATTTAAATAATTTTAGTACCTAAAGAGAGGTTCCTGCTATCATGGAGCATATATATCACTATTAATGTGCACCCTTTTTTTTGTTTTGTTTTTTTTTTTGCTTTTTTTAGAAAAGCACCAAGTGGTGGTGTTCAATCCATGCACCTACTCTTAGCTAATTGCGTAAGCCTATGAAAAACGAATCTGATTTCTCTAATTAATTAATTTTAGAACAATTCTCCAATACTGGAGTGGAGAGTATAAAAAAAAAAATCAACAATAAATACGCATTACATAAATATTTTTATACTATTTGAGTAGAAATTATTTTCAATAGCATAGTATAATCACCCAATCAAATGAATATTAATCATATAATAAAAACTTGGGTGCGTTTGGATGAAACAAAGAATAGAATAAGAATAGAACTAATTCCAAATTTGCGAATAGTATCTAACTCAACTTTTGGTTGGATTAGTAGAATAGTGAACTAACTCATATAAGACAGACAAATAATAGTGAGTTAGTGCTATTCTTGCTACATCTAAATATCGAATAGCTCAAAAAAATAGTGCTATTCTTGCTCCATTCAAATGCACCCTTAGTGTACTAAAGTGATATTATTAATTTTAACTAACAACAACTCCTCTCAACTTTTTAATTTTCTAATAATAAAAATATAAAATTTATATATCAAACTAAAACAATTAGATGTGATATATATGAATTCATCTATATGCACCTAAAAAATATATTTTAGTTTTATATAAATTAATAAGTTGAAAAATCAACGTCCAAAATTTATCTAATTGGTATATTTTTGCAAGTTCTTGATACAGATTAAAACAAATCGATATGTCATGATTTTTTTCGTCTATATAGAGAAAATACTATAGATTATATATATAATGGCTAAGCTCAAATCATTTGTTCCTGGACTTAGGAACAAACGACTCGGTTCTCCAATTTTCGAAGTTCAAACGGTCGATCCAAACCGTTAGATATTTAATCTATATTAAAATGTGCTTGGAGACAAAATTTTATATTTTTTGAATTTTGTTTACTATTTATTAAGATGGTTTGAAAATCACTGTTTTTATTAAAAAATTTGCACCATAAAAAAATAACGACTTTCAAACCATCTTAATAAATAGTAAAAAAATTTCAAAAAATATAAAATTTTGTCTCCAAGTACATTTTAATATAGATTAAACATCTAATGGTTTGGATCGGTCGTTTGAACTTCAGAAATTAGAGAACCGAGTCGTTTTTTCTTGAGTCCAGGAACAAACGATTTGAACTTAGCCATTATCTCTCTCTCTCTCTCTCTCTATATATATATATATATATATATATATTTTGAGTAAAGTCCGTAAACATGCACACCACACCCCAAATTCTTTGTTGATTAAAAAGGCTAGATGCCCATTCCATTAGGAAAAAAGAGTTAACTTACATCACCCTACATATTTGATTCTGACTAATATAAAGGAATAGATCCCCAACAACATAATCCAAAACACATCATCAAGATGGATAAACCTAACACAACTAAGCCAGGGCTGGGGGTTAAAGTTTGAGCAAAATTTGGCTGACAAGCCAATGTCAAATCAGTTATTTGGAGCTTCACAAGGGACTAGCTGATTCTCTGGATCTGCAGTAATCAACTCCTCTTCTATCCACTGGCAAGGGTAAAGCGTCCCTATCCACTGGCAACCATAGAGTTGTCGATGACTGAACCTGTGGCTTCACTTGTCCTGCCCAATAATATACAATAGACACAATTAGAAATATGATTTGTCTATAAGTTTTTTTCTTACCTGCATCAAAGCAAATTTCATTCCTGTGCTTCCAAACAGTCCAGGTAAAGTGCACTGAAACACATCCCAAATTATGTCCCATGCAGAATTGAACTCATCTCCTTCCGTGGGAGAACTAATTGCTTCATGCAGTGGTGCTATAGATTATATCTAACTGTTTTAATTTGACATGTAATTAAGTTTTTAAATTTTATGTTATCATAGTTCTAAAAATAAAGGCACGCTAGAAAGCACAGAAAATGAAGACATAAAATAAATAATAACAATGTACTTAACACTCATAAATGATCAGTTCATTTGATTTAGACCGTCTGATTAGGAAAAACTTCATACACTTATATATCAAACAATTTTGATATTCATAACGAACGATTTAGATGCCGTGCACCTCAATGTGCTAATTTAGAGGATTGAAAGTCCCAAACAAGTACCACACCTGCTAGTCTAAATTTTTGATTAATTTTTCGAAAACAAAATTCTTTTAAAATTTTGTTACTGTTATGGCCAGTGCGGGGACTGAGCCAGACTTTCAGACTATGGAGTCAGATGAGAATGAGAGTCAAATATATAAAAAGATTATGCTGTGAATGAGGATCAAATGTACATTGTTTATAGTATTTTGCTCTTTGACTATATAGAAAATAGAGTATAAATACAATAAAAATAAAAATAAATGGGGGTCAATTGACTCCATTGTTTTAGGATGGCTCCGCCGCCACGAACAGGTGTGATAACACTATATTTAGATTAATATTATATTGATCGTTTAGTGATAATCACACTTAGTCTAGTACGTATAGATGTCGCATGCTAGAAATTTAATATCAGTACTGAAGAAGGGTTTGAAGACCTTTAATCTCTTCTCATGCTGAAAAAGTTAGATCGGTCGTCTAGAGAAAACATTATTTTATTTTATCTTTTATTTTTCCTCTGGGTTTCGAGCTCAGTATACAATAGTTGCGTATTAGAAACGGATCCGGTAGTTATGGTATTAGTGTCATGTGATATTAATTTTAAAATTTATTTGATAAATTTTAAAGAACGAATTCCAACTGTTCAGATTAATGTACTGTATGAGTAATGTGCTTATATATAAAAATTATATATTTTTGAGTTATTTTAGTACCAATAAATAGTCAAAAGTCGATCAGCCCGCTGGTAGGCAGAGAACGGGTCTGCCTTCGAAAACAAGAGCCAACCAACCCGGCTTTTTCCCCTATAGTCCTTTTCTCCGGTCAAAGAGAAAAATATTGAAATATAAATGTATTGAAATTAACTTTAAAACACTCACATTTAACCACTTGACTTGATATTAAATAAGTTCAAAAAATTATAAATTTTGCATGTAAATACACAAATAATGAAGTAGATCGGTTTGAACGATTTGAATTCGTAGTTTGAAGTCAATTCAATAGGTTTTTGAATATTAGCCGGACTCGAGGTAATAAGGTACTCGGAATAATGATTTTCTGTTTTGTTTGTGTAATGATTGGATGTCAAATCATTCTACTTGTAATATTCACAAGAGATTTTTCATGATGATTTCAGACTTGCTATGTTCATACAAGGGTGGATCTTAATGCAATCGAAAGGTTGCTTAGCCATAGTATACTACTATGATTTAAATTTTTTAAATTATACATATTGAAATTTAATTTAATTTAATTTTTTTTGTATAACTCAACCCCCACATGAAATATCAATGTGTATTTGTAGTCTAGTTATTAAAGCTTCACATTGTGGTTGTGAAAACTTGAATTTAAATTTCATCCACCACACATTACACATTTTTAATTGCATTGCACATTTTAGCGCCCTCTAAATTTTCTAGATCCACCCTTGCTCCCATATAGAATAAATCGTCTTTGCCATTAGATCAGGGACGAAGCCACACACTTTCAAACTATGAAGGTCAAAGAAAAATGGAAGCCAATTGACTTTTTTTTTTTCAAAACTTTTGTATTTGTGCCTTATTTTATATATAGTATAGAGTAAAATGCTATGTATTATATAAAATTAATCTCATTTGTAACAATTTTTTTTTATATAGTTGATCCTCATTTATATCCGTCCCCATAACTTTAAAGTTTAACTCCAACCAATCATATATAATTTTCATGTGTTACGAAAAGGAATCAATCTCATAGTATCTATAGCATTTTATTCTAAAATCTAAATTATAGGAGGGTTCAAATGCACCATCATTTTGGTGCTCCAATATGCTCCATGTTCTTTATCTTTATTTTCAAAGTCCAAATAGTCGATCCGAACCACTCAACATGATCTTCATAATAAAATATGCTTGGAGACCAAATTTTATATTTTTTAGATTTTTTTACTATATTTTTAGATAGGTACAATATGACTTTATCGGATGGTCCAGAATCTCCTTAAAAAAGTGATTTTGTATCTATTTTAAAAAATAGTAAAAAAAATTCTAGAAAACATAAAATTAACTTGGTCTTCAAGCATATTTTATTATGAAGATCATGTTGAACGGTACGGATCGACTGTTCGGACTTTGAAAATGGAGATAAAGTATATGGAGCATATTGGAGCACTAAAATAATGGTGCATTTGAACCCGCCTCATATAGAAAAACTTGTATAGATACATAATTTTTGAAACAAGAAAAAATAAGAGTAAATTGATCCCATTCAGTAATTAATACAAGTAGATCCGTCCCGGCATCAGATCATATATTGGTTCTCAAAATTATGCAACTTTACTTAAAATGTTCATATCAGTTCTAGGTAAATGACCCGTATCAAAACCCAAGCAATCTGGTATCAGTTGAGGCAGCCTTAATTTTTTCTTTGAGATCTTGACAGATGTTGTCAGGTGAGGCAGTCTTAATTTGGATAGCAAGGTCTTGTCAACCTATTTCATTCCAACAATATGTCCGAGCCTGTTATTTAACATGTGCTCATCATAGTAGAAATAAAGCTTGTGCTATGGTTTGTTTCCTGTAACCTTTTACTGGTAAAGGAAGGCCTACGGGCCCCTAAAAAAAAAAAAACGTGTGCTCATAAGTCATAATTGCATAACCACCCAACAACACTTTAAAATCGGAGATAAATATGTGAGATATGATTGGATCATTGGGACATGAAAACAAGGCATTTGAGATCGAAATTTTTATTAATATCCAAAACTAATAATTAATTTCAAAAACTATCTCTTTGAGCTAGAATTTGAAATTTGTCCAAACGGGTATTTTTTTTTTTCCGGTTTGATAGCTAACTTTCTGGAAATAAAGTTGCCAGTTTGAAGCCAGTCAAAACTGGTGAAAAAATAACTGGATTTTAGCATCGGTGATAAAATTGCCGGTTTTCAAGTTTTTTTTTTTTTTTTTACAAAACATAAAATGTTATAATTTATTTCTTTATGTGTTATTGGAAAAATTAAATATGCTTTGAATTTGAGTTATTGATCGCGGTTTAAAAGCCACTTCTAGGTAATATAGAAAATATTGTGATCCTTCTAGTACATTTAATTTCTAAAATGTTGTATCTATTTTGAGAATTATTTTTGAATAACAATCATTAAATAACTTAAAGTTTTTTTTTTTTTCAAAAATGAAAGGATCACAATATTTTATGTATTTATCTATAAGTGACTTTTAAACCAGGATTAATTACTCAGAATCAAAATATTTTTTTTCCAATAACACACAAATAAATAAATAAATTTTCTGATAGTCGTGAAAAATCCGGCATGAAAAATGTTGATTCGAGTTATTTGTCACAGTTTTTCTAATAAATCAAATTATATATTATTTCATCTATTTTCAAAGAAATATATTAAATATTTCTAATATTTCAATAAAAAAATTATAATTTTCTTGTTTTGTAAAAAAAAAAAAAAAAGAATTTTTTTTAGAAACCAGTGATAAAATCACCAGTGACAAAATCCGGTAATATTTTTTGCTGGTTTTGACTGGTTTCAAACCGGAAATTTTTTTTGTTAGAAAGTTAGTTAGAAATTAGAAAAAAAAATACTGGTTTGGACAGATTTTGAATTCTAGTGCAGAGGGGGTAGTTTTTGAAATTAATTATTAATTTTGGATCAAACAAAAAATTCGGCATTTGAGCCCTCCTCTATTGATAACTGATAAATATATGAAAATGGAGCAGAGATCGATATGTTGGCATTGGGGGGTTGAGGGTTCCAAAGAATTAGAAGCTGGAATAAACTGTTATTAATTTGTTTATCATAATTAAGGGATCTTAATTGGTGGATTGCCTTGATGTAAATTTTAGAAACTTATTTAGTGGTTAATTAGAGGTTTGGATATTCCAGCTTCGCCGTTTAATATGTCTTTGTCATTGCAAAGTGTCAAGTGATAGGTGTTCAATGCAGCAGTAACTATTTTTGGCAGGATGCCGGATAATAGAATATTTTTCATAATTTAATCATAAATGTAATATTAATTTTAAATTCTTGAAACATCGATCATCTTATTTTTTTAGAACAAATTGTCGATCTGATTCGAATAGTAATCCAACTGTTGGTTGCCGTCACCGTTACATATCTCCCCTTGGCTTTGCAAGAACTCTATACAAACGGATTTGAGATATGTAACGGAAGAGATGAGAATTTGGTTAGAATTTCTCAAACGCACTCGTCAACTTTTAGCAGCCATTGCACTTTAAGAAATTAAAGAAGAATGGATAACTTGTTTCCTCTTGTCTTAATTGGCTTGCTATTGGAGGAAAACTTGACTTGTAACTTCTAAGTTTAAACATGTTAAATCATGACAAAGGCTTAATTATTTGCTTACATATATGCATGATCTATTATTGTCTCGTATGATGCGCACCTAAATATGTTACTGACATGGTTTCCATTAAATTAGATTGCATTTGCTCAAGTTAGGAGGCAGAAACAATGTGCCATCAAAATGCATGAACCTATAATTTTCGTCATGGTTTTGTCAACAACTCCAGATCATATGTACAACTATGAAAGGGGACATGACAAGCCCCTAGATTCGAATTTCGGTTTGATAATGTACCATAATTACTAGGCCTTGACTCATATCCAATTCAGAGATCAGTGGCCATGGCGTAGTGGCATGCATGTTGTACTCCATTTAGGTGTCTATAATACTTGGCCTTGGTTTATTTACTAATATATATATATTCTTTCCTTCTCTTTTCCATGGTCCAACAGAGAGATGGGGCGAAAATCCGACGCAAAGTTCCTTTCATCCTGTGCTTAATAACGCTTATCCGTTGTGTACACCACTCAGAACATAAATGTGTATTATTTTATGAAGATGAATTCATTCAAGACAAGTTACATATATATATACGTACAGAGACCCGAAACCGCATGTAGAAAGAAAGAACATATATATATATATATATATAAAATTATAATCTACAATGCTGACGTGGAAAAAAAGTGGTATTATATTAGAATAAGAATCTTCTTATGTGTATGTTTATGGGGGAATCCACTTGTGAGAATAATTAATTATTTTACTGCTTAGGTTAAATTTTTAACAAATCTAGGTTGGTGAATTAAAGAGAATTGTGTGGTCTCATCTCCAAGAGGGGATTTGCAATCCGAAGAGGAGCGCACCCATTTGGAGACATTGCACTAAAATCGCATGCATCAGCATGCACTCAGGGTTCTATATTCTTCATTAGCTGGATGTCTCTCTACAATTTAATTTCTCAAAAAAAAAAACAATTAATGTTAGCATGCTGCTCTTGATTGGCAAATTATTAGTTGAACAAAGAGTATTGTAGCTTTGCATCTGTTAGATAAGAGATTAATTTGTCCTTTTCATTGCTTAAATCTGCAAATAGGCAAGAGAAAATTAAAATTTATGTAGTAGTGATCAAGGGAGAAGCTAGACTCTCAAGTTATGGATGTCAAATTAATACAAATTGGAGGTCAATTATATATTTTTTTCATGTTGAGTATGACAGTTAATTATATATAAAAAAAAATGTATAAGCATAAAGTTTTTGAAAATGAATGAGAGTCAATTGACTTCATGTAGATCAGCCCATGATAATAGTGAGAGCAAAGCTAGGGTGTGATGTGCTCACCAAGAGGGTTTGGTGAGCACAACTCTAAAAGTATATCGAAACGGCTTCAAACGACGAATTCAAACTGTTGAAATTCTTGTACTTCATGAGTGATGCATGCATATACAAAATTTTGAAAGTTTCAAATTTGTTTACTACAAGGTCAAGTGGTCAAAGAAATGATGAAAAATGAATATATAAAATAACTTATAAAATGTTTATTTATTTGACAGCTTGACCTTGTATCAAATGAATTCGAAACTTTCAAATTTTACATGTACATGCATCACACATGGAATAGTTTATAGATTTTAACGGTTTGAATTTGTCGTTTGAAGCCGATCCAATATACTTTTGGAGTTGTGCTCACCAAACTTTCTTGGTGAGTACATCACACCCTAGCTTTGCTCTAATAGTGATATCACTATAATATATATAGGACAAAGATATTTTAATATTGTTTGAACATCTTAAATTAATAAAGGGACAAAATTATTTGTACCCTTCAAATAAAATTCTTTGATGGATTCTTAATGAAAATAACCAGGTTGCAAAAAGGAAAATTTCTTTCATGTTATCAAATAAAAATTCAAAATTAGAGTTGTGATTCAACGTCAAAGGACTCCCTACTAGTGTTTTTTATTTTTTTTGAGAGAGATAAGATCTAGCCTTTCAAATTTCAGTATTTATATAAAAATAAAAATAAAAATATTCAAGTTTCAAACATACATCTTACTGCACAGAAAATGTTGTCTTTTATCACTGTATCAAAGGCTAGTTCGTACACTACTAACATTACTCCACCTTTAGTGTGATTTGTCATTGGTTATTTATTTATTTTTAAATTTTTTTTTGCGAATATTGCACATGTTATCAATTGCATCAACCTGTTGTATGTGCCTGATTAAGTTGTGAAGAATACATAACTTGTTGGGTCTGAAAAGAAGACATCAATTGCCAAACTTAGGCCCATATATGCATCATCATTCCTCTACTGTCAATAATTAAGACGTGTACATATCTTTAAAGCATTTCTCTAAAGAGATTTAATTTACCTGCGAACGTCACTTGATTTTGCCATGAAAAAATAATTAGTTTGCATTGTGTAAATTATTTATTCCCAACAAAGGAAGTGGTGGTGGTCCACTTGATACAGTTCATAGTATAGAATAGTCAGAATAATGGATGAGCTTTGTCTCAAGGCTATATAAGCTTGCCAACCTCACACATTCCTCTTCACATCAAGTGCAAAACAAAGCATCATATCACTCAACAAAGAAGACATATATATATACTTAGATATTGAGTTTGGATAAGGTGGTGGTTACAATGGCAGTTGGAAAGATGTTCAACGAGATTAAGCCATTCATCTCTATGATTTTGCTTCAGGTAGGGTTTGCCGGGATGTATGTTGTTGCGGTGGCATCACTGAAGAAGGGAATGAATCACTTTATCCTGGTTGTTTACAGAAACATTTTTGCAACATTGTTTATGGCTCCTTTCGCACTTTATTTTGAGAGGTAAATATTTTTTTCTCTTTGTTGTTTTACTTTGCAAAGTATATATAGAAAGAGATATATATAGTTCATTGAAGAGAAATTAAATTTCATGGCGTTGTTCTTCAAAGATGTTAGATGTAGTCAAAACACAACCATGCATTAATCTTTTTCTTCTTATGAATCATATATATATATATATATATATATATATATATAGAGAGAGAGAGAGAGAGAGAGAGAGCAGCAAATTGCAGGAAACTATGTTAATTTCCTGATTTATAGTTCAAAACACCTTTTGAAATAAAGCATGAGAAAGAAACTTGTGAACCAGAACTTATTCTGTTTGTGAAATTAATTAAGAGGTACACAGTGTAATTTATAATAGGAAGTATATTAATATTGTTTTTGGATCCTCTAACATAAGCGGATAAGCATGATATAATTTCAATATATGCGAAGTACATAGCCATATATAGTACGTACGTACTGGAAAGATTTTTTATTCATAATGCCAAAATAGACAATTTATTGTTTTCTTTTTGATAAATTTATATACATTATTCGTTTATAAGTGCTGCTGACAATGAATGCATTATGATATTCATTTTTTGTGCTCATGTATTGTGGATATGTACGCACAATTCACAAAGAGATCACAATTATACCTTTTTTATTAGTGCTAATTTAACCAAAAGCAAGCTCTCGTCATTAATCAGTTCGTGATTCGATAATATCATATACCAAACATGGTACATCGATTACATCAAGAATATTCTCCTTGAAAGTTAGATAATTTGACACAAGAATATTCTTCAAATACTTTTCCTAACAATATGAAGCTTATTCACAATAAAGAATTAATTAGTTGAATATATCCACAGATTGATTTCCAAGTTTTTTTCTTGATTGTTTGTAATTTTCTCCAGTGTAATTAATTATTAATTTCCTCTTAACAGGAACACAAGACCAAAGCTGACACTAAGAATCTTTCTGAAAATTACGGCGCTTGCTGTGCTTGAGTAATTATCTAGCTAGTTCTCTATCTTAATTTCACCTTAATATTTGTTTGCCTGTGTACTTAAAAGAATTTCTGCTAATTTCTTTCAGACCCGTTCTCGATCAAAACTTCTACTTCATGGGCGCAAACTATACCTCGGCTGGATTTGCATCGGCTTTAGTAAATATGCTTCCTGCAATCACCTTTGTCATGGCAACTATACTAAGGTAAAAACATAGTACCAGTGTTACAAAATTCATGCTTAACATGAAAATATGTAATATTCAGCCTTCTAACTGTCCTATATTTCATATACAAAAATTAATCAGGATTGAGAGAGTAGCAATGAAGGAACGCCGAAGCCAGGCCAAGATTATTGGAACAATGATCACAGTTGCTGGTGCATTGCTGATGATTATGTACAATGGCCCGGTGGTACAGTTTCCATGGTCCAAAGGAATGCACCACAGCAGTGCCGAATCGGTTCATAACGGAAGCAACTGGCTCAAAGGAACCTTCATGGTCATAATCAGTGCCTTCTGTTGGGCTGGGTTCTTCATCCTCCAGGTATATATATACAATATATATGTCATTTATGAATGTTTAAGATAAATATAATTCGTGTTTGATCTCGTTCTTTTTTTTTTTGGTATAGTCTAATGTATTGAAGAGCTATCCATCGGAGATGACACTGACGACCTTGATATGCTTGATGGGTACACTGTTGAACGGAGCAATTACACTTGTGGTGGAAAAGGGGAATATGAAGCTTTGGGCTATCGGCTTCGACATGCGACTCTTCACTTGTGTCTATGCTGTATGTTGCATTTAATTGCTATCCTATACTTAAAATATCAGCAAGTATAATAACAGAAACAAACTGGTGCCTCCAAAACAGTTAGTTAAGAGTGTTGGATTCTATCTAAGAATGAAGGGTTTAGTTTTCATCAAAAACAAAAAGAATTAACTCAAATAAATAAATAAATTATGAATTTCTGGTAATGTGACTAACAAGCATATCCGAAACAATTTAATATTTGCAGGGTATAGTGTGTTCTGGTGTGGCATATTATGTTCAAGGACTTGTTATAAAACAGAGGGGCCCAGTCTTTGTGACAGCATTCAATCCTCTTTGCATGATCATAACTGCTCTGCTTGGTTCCTTCATTCTAGGAGAACAGATCACCTTAGGAAGGTTTGTCAAATCAAAATTTCCTGATGCTTTATCTATCAAGATATATGATAAATGCAGTGTAACAAATAATTAATTGTGCACAACATGTGTTTTAGTGATGCTAACACGTGCCTTTCTTTTGCATCTGCAGTGTGATTGGTGCTATAATCATTGTCACAGGACTCTATGCTTTGATATGGGGCAAAGGCAAGGATCAGTTAGACAAATTCTCTGATTCTGGTGCAACCGAGCTACCATTGTCGACAGTTCATGATTGCAAGCATGATCACTCAAGCCACCACCACACTGGAAATGGCCATGGTGGTTCAATAAAAACCAATCCATGAAGGAGCGAACCGAATTGCGCGCTTGCTCCTCATGCAGATTAATTTTTGCCTATTCTAATTTATCACATATGCAACTTGTGCTTTTAATTAATTAGTGCAATAAGCATTTTTAATTGTAATTGCATTTGATTGTGATGGATGTTTTACTTTAAATTTGGATAATGACATGCATACTTGTGCATGATTAATTAGGATGTATTAAAGAAATTAATCAACACTCCTCTTTTCCATATAATGTTTCTTTTCCTTACTTTCTGTGCATTTCCTTTTGCCCTCAATGGGTTTACAAGAGGCACCACTTTTTTCTCTACTTGTCGCCTTGAAATTTATAGATGGATATGGTACATAGAAATAATGTAACCTTTTTTTCTGTCCATTGTTTCTTCCTAATGGAATTCGCGTGTACTCTGTCCTGCTCAATTGTGCTCTGTCCTTTTCAATTGTGTCGGCATTCGGGAGAATTAGCAAGATAATTACAAAACAAAAGAAATACAGAGGCCAAAAACAATAATATATTTCACTTCCATAGAGTTTGAATATACAATTTTGCCATAAGAGTTTGAACATACAATTTTGGAATTTCAGTTCAGTTCAGTAAACTTGTAAGCAAAGTAAACCACCACCTCTCTATTAATTTGATTGTCTACTCTAAATTTCGTTTGATTTTTTGATAGAATTTTTATAACGTCTCTTTGTAGTTAATCGTGTAGTAGACATGAAATAGAATATTGTAGGTAGTTCGATTCTATTTCTAGCTCTTCACAATCACACTTGACAGAAATCCACATAAACCCGGAGCAGGGACATGGTGGGGCCCGGCTGTCCAACTTGGTTCATTGAAAGACAGCGCGGCGCCGGACATATTAATTTAATATAAAAATCCCATCTTCCGTATTAAAGGGTAGGCATAGGTAATTCGTATTATGGACCGTCGGATCCGTTTTAAAATTCGTACATACTAAATTTATATTAATATTAAAAAAAAAATTGAATTATAAATTGTGGTCGGATTGGCTCTGTTTAACTCAAAAGATGCTCTTTTGAGTTAATGCAGACGACACGGACTGCGCATAGCAACACTGCTAACTTTTTTTTATTAATATAATATTTTAAAAGAAAATGTGTGAAGTATAAACAAATTTAATTCTATTTAAAGAGTAGCGCTAGGTGTTGTTAAGTTCACCAAGTTTTTTTTTGATGAATTCAAGTTTAATACTCATCGAATCAGTTTTAAATGACAAATTCGAACTGTTGAAACTCGTCTATCTTACGAGTGATGCGTTTACATATGAAAATTTTAAACATTCGAATTAATTTAGTATAAAGTTAAGCAGTCAAAATTAGAAAGTTAATAAATTAATTTTTCTAATATTTTTTTACTACTTGACTCTATGAAAAGTTAATTTAAATTTTTTTTTTTTAAATGTAAGCGCATCACTCGTAAGGTAGGCGGGTTTCAACAGTTCAAATTTGTCGTTTGAGACCAATTTGATAAATTTTAGACTTGAGTTTATTAAGAGATTTAATGAACTTAAGAAAAAGAAATTAATGAGATGCAGGAATGTCCTCATGTTTTTTATGCTTTAAATTTTATCTGATACTTCCTAAATATTTAACTTTGCTAATTTAATTATCTATTTAAAATGGGCACTTTTCAACGTAGGCCTCATATAAATTTGGAAAGATAATACAGTCATTAATTTATCAGATATTGAAGGACTTCATTCGTTTAATCGTTTGCAGGTTGATGTTAAAAACTTGTAACCTAAATGTTACTAAAAGAACCACATCGAGCTCATTAATGTGAGGTAATTTGTAGGCAGTATTAAATGACTCTGATGAAAGCCTAAATTAATTGGATACAGAAATAAAACAGCAAGTCAGCAAACTGTTGAGAATCGGATAGATTCCAAGGGTGTTAAATTGACAAAAAAATGAAATTATCCAAAAAGAACAACCACCACCGTGTGGGGCCCAGTTGTCAGGGTCGGAATTACAACAAACGATCTTTGCCAAGTCCATTATTCGTTCCCCTTCAGGAATTCGTAGTCTCTGCGTTAACTCAATATTTGAGTTAACGAAGAATAAATTGAAATCGTCCGATCAGTGTTGACACGAATATTAAAGATGCACCGTGAGTTTCACCTTGGGTTGGATAGGCCCGGATCCTGATTAGACGGTCAACATGCATTACCTCAAACTTTATGTTAATGCCGAGAATTCTCAAATTCAAAACCCGAAATTTTTTTCTTACCACCCAATAAATCAGAATTAAATGAATATCACCCATTAATTCTGAATTCAGATTCCACCACGAACGCATACCCAATCCGCGCACGGATCACAATCGGTACGCGGACTGAGTATGCGTACCGATTCTGAATTTTTTAATTTTTTAATTTTTATTTTTTACTAATCCGTCTGCATACCTAGTATGAGGATGATTTTTTTTTTTTTTTAGTTATGGTTTGAATTGTTTGAAAAAAAATTGACTAAATTTTTTTTTTCTGTTATGCGTATATAATTTGTAGTACAAAATATTTATCAAATTGTGCGTGTAATTTGTAGCGATTTGTGCACCAACTTAATACAAAATGCTGCTCAAATTGTGTGTATAATTTGTTGTAGTAACTTTTAGTTCAAATTTAGTCAAAAAATTTATTTGTTAAATAAGTGCGTTTTATTTTCTACAATTTCACCGTCAAATTTTATTTGTACATATAATTCTAAATACTACAAAACGAAACATAATAGAACAGAATTTTTTTCAAATAATTCATAATAGAACTAAAAAAAAAAATCCGTATGCTGGATTAGTAAAAAATTCAAAAAAAAAATTTTAAAATTTAGAATCGATATGCATATCCAGTCTGCATACTAATTGAGATTTGTGTGCTTATTGAATATGCGTTTGTGGTGAAATTTGAATTCAGAATTAATGAGTGATATCCATTTAATTCTGATTTACTGGGTGGTAACTAAAAAAACGGGTTCAAAACGGACTCTTGACGCAACTGTTTTGACTTTTTGACTATTGTTTGAATCTTACAAAACCCTCAGCTCTGAACCTCTGACTCCTGGGACCCTCCCTTCATTAATAGACCTTCCCTACAGAATTAAATAAAGACAACCTTCGAAGTTAAAGTACCCAACCCGTGACCCGTAGTCGATTCGATCGGGAAAAGAAAAGAGTTAAAAATAAACCAAAGACAGTTAATCCCAATCGAAATTCGGAGTAGAGTTTGTTTCTCGTTAGCCCAGATCTATTGAGATTTGGGTTGATCCTCGCTTTACTTGGAGTAGAGAGATCGATCGTCGGAAACGAAACTCCTACTATGGGAGGTTTCTCTAGAACGGTTATGGCGGTGACGGTGGCGATGGTGATAGCGGTGTGGTTGGCGGAGAGCGCCGCCGCGGTGTGGCTTGAGTTACCACAGAAAGGTACTAAGTGCGTGTCAGAGGAGATCCAGCCTAACGTCGTGGTTTTGGCTGATTATTCGCTTATGTTTGAAGGAAACGCCTATAACCACCCAACAATGGCTGTCAAGGTAGTAGTTTCTGGTTCTTGTGCTTCAATTTGGATACTTGAGTTGGAATAACTGAAAATTTGGTCTCATTTGAGTCGATTGGGATGGATTTTATGGGGATCTGGTGTAGGAAAGTTTAAAAGAGGAAAATTGGCGTGATACTGAGACTGGTTCTCTTAGCCTTTTAATTATATAATTAGTGGTGTTCATCAAATTTTTAAGTTAGAATTCTCAAATTTGTGATTTCAGCTGGACGTTATTCAAAAGCCAGAAAAGGTAAAACTAAAAAAGAGATAAATCAGGAACTTAAAAGTAGATTCATTTTAAAGTACCGTAGCCCACCTCATTTAATGTAATTCATTTTAAAGTTGTTATTTCTTAATCCATGAGAAATTGAATCTGCAATATAGACTTACAGGTAATGGTTTTATCAGTTGCATCACCTGGGAAAACAGTTCAATCTTGCATTTAAACTAAGTGATATCTTGGTGTGAATAGAACCATTTGTTGAGATTACTTTTGTTATGGTATATATCTAGGTTACATCACCATATGGAAACACATTGCACCACAATGAAAATGCCACTGTAGGTCAATTTTCTTTCACAACATCAGAAGCGGGGAATTACCTTGCTTGCTTCTGGATCGACAATGATATTAAAGAAGCTGGAGCGAGTGTAAATATTGATTGGAAGATTGGAATTGCAGCAAAGGATTGGGACTCTGTTGCTCGAAAAGAAAAGCTTGAGGTAGATAAACATTGGAATTTCATAGGACAAAGTAAACTTTAGTGCTTGCCTGCTTGGAAGTCTGATTTAATTATTTTTAAAATGCCCAAATTGATAGCACTTCCTGCACAAACTCAATTAGAAGTACAGTTAAACTTTAGCTTCTGAGACAAACAAAACAAAAGAAAACATAAAATGTTGGTTTTTTTTTCTGTTAGTCATTGGATATATCAATTATTAAACTTTACAAACTGGTATTTGATTTGTTATGGATAGGGTGTAGAACTTGAGCTGAGGAAGCTAGAGGCAGCAGTGGAGGCAATTCATCATAATTTATTATATCTTAAAGCAAGGTCGGTCATACTTGTGATTCTGTTCATTTTACACACTTGATTATTTGAAATATCTATTAGCAAATTTATTTGTCCAGTGTATAAGTGTAGATTAGAGTTCTCCTAATTTGCATGCAGCACTTTTTGAAATTTCAATTTTTATGATGTCATCGCACTAGCAACTCATTTCAGTTATAACAGTTGTACCATACTTGATGCTGAGATGGTTATTATTGCTTTAAAAAATAATGGTTTTTTTGGTTGCAGAGAGGCAGAGATGAGGATAGTGAGCGAGAAAACAAATTCAAGGGTTGCATGGTTCAGTATCATGTCACTTGGTGTCTGTATTGTGGTATCAGTCTTGCAATCGTGGCATCTCCAAGGCTATTTCCGGAAGAAGAAGCTTATTTAAAATCATCACTCCACTATGTAATACCAATGTTCCATTTGTTTTTGAATTGAGGCATACAGAATTTTGGGTTTCCTTAGTTCAATGCTTGTGCTAAACTGAAATTATTTATGATATTGAGCTAATACAAAAGATTTTACAACTTGTAGGTGTAGTTTCATAATTCATAATACATTTTTGTATCATATTCTTTTCTGTTATCATTTGATTCCTGTAAAACCCATTTTTGGAGGTTAGGATACTGCTGTCAAGCTCTGAATAACAGTTACCCATACAACTGGAATACAAGTTAAAAGTACAATGCATGCGTTAAATAATTACATACATATCTTGGCTACTACAAACAACATCGATTATAATTACACATTATCTATATGTTATGCTGGGCTCTGCAAATACAGTTCAGCTTTAGTTCACCTTCCTGCCTGTAGGGAGCCCACTGACACACTAGCATGTGAGTGGAATGATTTCTGGTACGCATTGGTTGACCCATAAGACCAAGGGAATGAATTTTGGTCCGATGAGCTTGTTGAATTGGGATTAAGATACACAAGCTGCAAATCAACTGGGAGCTGCTCGGTGCCATTGAGATACTGTATCACTTGTCTCATGCTGGGTCTAACTTCTGCAATAGATTGGCAACAAACTAGCCCTAACTTCAACACCGTCTCTATCTCCTGAATATCGCACTCTTTTGTAATACACGCATCAGCTACCTTCAGGAGATGGCCTCGTACTTTGCAATCCCTAGCCCACTCAATTAAATTCAACTCGTCGGTTGGTGCATGGTTCTCAATCGGTCTCCTGCCACTTGTCACCTCCAACAGCAACACTCCAAAAGCGAATACATCTGAGCTGGCTGTGGCCTTGCCTGAGTATGACAGCTCAGGAGCCATGTAACCGAGAGTACCTACAATGTGTGTTGTATGAGGGTTTGTACCGTGTTCATACAACCTGGCCAACCCAAAGTCTCCCAACTTTGGGTTCAAGTCTGACCCGAGCAATACATTGCTGGATTTGACATCTCGATGCACAACCAATTGCTCCCATTCTTCATGCAAGTAGAGAAGACCCGATGCAACACCCTTGAGGATGTTGAGGCGTTGCTCCCAAGTAAGTATGGTCCGTGTTTTGTTGTTACGGTCGAAAAGAAGTGCATCAAGACTCCCATTGGGCATGAACTCGTATACTAGGAGAAGATCCTGGTTTCTTTTGCACCATCCACGCAACTCCACCAAGTTCCGATGTGTCATTCTCCCTAGGCTTGATATCTCTGCGACAAACTCTCTCATCCCTTGCCTTGTATTATTAGCGATCTTCTTTATGGCCACTATTTCTTTAGTTTTTGGAAATACCCCCTTGTAGACATGGCCAAATCCCCCAGTGCCAAGTATCTCGGTCTCTTTGAACCCTTTGGTTGCCCTATAAAGGTCCTTGTATCGGAGCCTATGGGGGTGCTCTTGTTCCCAGTCCTCAATTGTCTCGGCCAACTTGGCTCTTTGCCATAGGTATAAGGAAATGCCGATTAAAAGAGCTATCAAGGCTAAAGTCCCCATGGCGGACAAAACGCCGATCTTAATTACTTGAGATCGAGAAGCTGTTATTGTGCTGGGTGCATGTGGAAATTTTGGTAGATGAGAGAGATCAATGGTTTGGGCCGGTCCCTCGGTGCTAAAACTCCATGCTATTATATAGTGAGAACTTGCTAGTTTCCCCGTCGAGGAAGTGAACCCAACATACATCTCTTCCTCAAAAATATCTATGAGGTCTACAGGATATGAAATTAGGGCCCGGGATGGTTTAGGAATTGGAAGAGGTGCAATAGTTATATCAAGGATTTTATTGGTGCCATTGTAGTCGATCCATGCCTGAATTGGTTGCCCACTCTCAAGTTCGAACTCAACCTTAGAAGTTTGAGTGGTATAATAGGCAGATGTCTCTGAGATGTTTGATTTAATGTTGTTCAAGTCAACACCGACATGACTCTCACCAGTCTCATTAAGCTCCGCGGGCTTATATGTATCCCTAACTGTATCAAACTCCACGGCAAAAACATGATTTGAGGAATTTCCATTGTTGCTAGGGCCTAGCAGGCCGAGGTACCGGCCGATTGTAGCCCCAGGGAGTTGTTTAGAGCGTACAATCGCAAAGGTTAGGCCATGGCCTCCACCATGACCCACCGTAACAATGTCTAAAATGAAAGACTTGCTGAAAGAGATTACTACCGGCGTGTTGTTATTAGTTTTGATTATTGGAATATGGGAAGAGAAGAAAGCATGGCCAATTATATTTTGTGTGTCATTGGTTAGTTGCAGCAGGCCACCCTTTGTTATCTGTGCGGCATCATCCAAGCTCAGCAGGTTGGATGCTTGTTTGAATCCATTGAAGATGAAGCTTTCACTGGAGCAATGAAGTAAGAAATAACACAAGAAGAGTACGAATTGAAATACAGTGGCCAGCGAAACCATTGTTTGATTGTACAACTGCAATCAACAGTTAAGTGACAAATTTATTAGACACCAATTAACTGTTATTAGAGTATATATCACATCACTAGAGAAGTGAGAACAAAAATATGAATCAACGTTTTTAAGGTCTAAGTAATATTGTAGTTCACTAATAAGTTAGAATTTTCCGAACTTAATTATACTAGTATATAAGTTGCTGCAAGTTTGATTGCAACTTAAGGCCAATTAATGGATATAATTCCTTTTTCCTAAATTGAAGAAGGTTGGAAGTCCCATTACGTTCTATTTATTTTAAATTTATGGGTGTCATGGAGGTGTAAACCATTTTAACTCAAAATTCATGCACAAGTGTCTTCCCTTTGCATTTGGGGGAAACTCAAGCTGAAGAAGACCAGTACAGGTGGTTATACATATATTTTGACGAAATGATAGGAGGTATTGATACTGATCAAAGAGTGCTTATCAAATAACTCTGATCATGAAAGAGAAACTTTAGTATGATTAATTACCTTGCTTTAATCTTTGAGATATTCTAGTTATCCACCAGCAGGATTCTCAATCTCGAAATAGATCGTAAGAGAGGAGGAAGTGAAAAATAAGTAGTAAATACTTGTAAAACAGAATAGGAGGGTAGCTGGAATAGGAGGGTAGTTGGAGGGTTCGGATATTTATAGCCGAAAATGGAGAGAGGATATAAAAAGTTTGAATTATTGCGATATTTACACATTATGATCATGTTGATAGAGGAATAAATGGATGGAAGGGGGTTACAGTAAGAGATAATTAAGGTCAAATCATTTTCATTTTTTGAAAAACAATTCTATATTGATATGCTGTGTTATAGTTAAAAAAAAATGTTACATATATACTAAAATAGAACTAGAGTGTTCTTAAGCTCACTAAGTCATTTAGTGAGCTTAACTCTAAAACCTATCATATTGACTTCAAATAACAAATTTAAAACTGTTAAAATCGATCTCCGAGTGATGCATTTACATGTTGAATTAAAAATATTCAAATGATTAAAAAAAAGAATGAACGTATTAACATTAACTAATAAATCTTCTTCTTTTTTACCACTTGACTTTATAGCAAAATAACTCAAAAAATTATAAATTTGTCATGTAAATACATCACTTATGAAATAGACCAGTTTTAACAATTTCGATTCGTCATTTGAAGCTATTCTGATAGATTTTGAAGTTAAGCTCACCAAAGAATTGATGAGCTTAAAAACACTCAAGTCTTTTGGTGAGCTTAGCTTCAAAATATATCAAATTGACTTCAAATGATGAATTCAAACGGTTAAAATCGATTTACTTTGCGAGTGATGAATTTGAATGCAAATTTTTTAAAATTTCGAATTAATTTAACATCAAGTCAATCAGTAAAAAATATATTCAAAAAATAAATGCATTAAAACTTACTTATAAACATTCTAATTTTGATTGCTTGACTTATAGTAAGGTGAAATTTCATGTATACCCCTCAAAAACTTTAAAATTATGTATTTCTCCTATAAACTTCAAAAACTCACAAATGTATCCATTTTATTGTCTTTCATATTAATGCTCATTTAAATTTTATAAAATACTCATTTTACTCTTTATTAAAAGCATATATAAATATTGTTTAGCCTCTATAAGAAATATAATGGTCTTATATTTGATTGCCTCTCGAGGGCAAATGTTTTTTTTTTTTTTTTTATATCTGACGTATACACAGTGACATTTAGGTATATTCTTGTGTATTACTTTTGAAAAAAAGGTATACTCTTCTGTATTGTATCAGAAGAATGAACTATTTGCTCTCGAAAACTGACGAATTATAAGACTGATATTTTTCTTAAACACACTACATTTTTTGGATAAATT
>CAXKVR010000465.1:0-30688 GCA_964058845.1 Carex sylvatica
CACCCTAATGTTATGTGCTTACAATTAGATGATTATATTTTAATAATTTTATCAATGTGGAGGTTATTTTAACTAATTTCCTGTGTAGTTCATTGTATCTAGTTGCTTGCCACAAAGAAGCATTTTTTTTTCTAGTATGAGTGGATTTGACCATTTTTTTCTGAATGAAGTTGGTTAACTCATCGACTGCCTCAGGGTATGACAATTGGGTGCTTAGATTGATGTCAAACTCACCAAATTGATACCTAATGCAAGGTATTAATCCTTGAAGTCTTTTTTAACTTTATCATATCAACAATATTTACTTTTAAGTTTTAACCGTTTGATTTAGTTTTTTCTCCTTTTATTTATCAGATGTTTCTTGTATCATGCTTTTCTTTGCTCATTTTAAATATATGCATTTTGAAGTGTCTAAGATGTAATATAATTCTTAACGCATTGCATTATTTTTATGTTCTTCGGTTTAAATATCTTACAGTTAATCATGTTGTTTGTCATTGTATATGTCTTCAAATTTGAAAATAAATATTTATTAACTCCAAAAAATTTTGAGTGCAAATAATTTAATATGGAAAATGTTTTATTTAGAAATGAACATCTTTTTCGGCATTTTTTTTTCCATTTTTCAGTATAGAAAACTCAAGATCTTGAAACAATATATTTAGCTCTAAAGTAGTTTCAAGTTATTTAGCTCTATTTACATTTGATTTTAGTGACAATAATTTTTTTATTTGAAGAGAATGAACTCAATACTTATTGGCTGTTTTATTTTCTTTTATATGTTTTTATTAGTTTTGTTTATTTATTGTATAGAGATGGACTTGGGTGAGCCATGGCTCACCAAGCGTTTGTACTCCACGCTGTATTTTCATTTTGAAAGTCCAAACGACCGATCCGAACCGTTAGATGTGATCTCTATATTGAAATGTGCTTGGAGATCAAATTTTACATTTTTTGGAATTTTTTTACTATTTATTAAGCATTTTTTAAAATTGCTGTTTTGTTGTGAACAGTAAAAAACAGTAAAATTTTCTGGACCATCGGATCAGCAATTTTAAAAAATACTTAATAAATAGTAAAAAAATTTCAAAAAATATAAAATTTGGTCTTCAAGCACATTTCAATATGGAGAACAAGATGAACGGTTCGGATCGGTTGTTTGAATTTTCAAAATGGCTAAAATGAGCCATGGCTCACCAACGCAAAATAAGCCATGGCTCATTTTAGCCCAACTCTTATTGTATATTACTTAATGAGGAGGGTTCAAATGCCTCCATTTTTTGTGCCTTCATCATGCCTCCATTTTTGAAAACTTAAATAATTCAAAGTTTGAAACTTAAACGTCAAAATAAAACCGTTAGATGTGATTTATGTTATTTTCTCTATGTACCCATAAAAAATTATCACATTTTGATTTTGCTTTTATGTGAATCAATAAGTTAAAAAAATCAATGTCTAGAAATTATCCACATTAGTATACATTTTTACAAGCTCAAGATGACAACCAAAACAAAGTTGAAATGCCATAATTTTTTACACGTGCATAGATAAAATGATGTAGTTCATATCCAGCAGTTTTATTTTGACATTTAAGTTTCAAACTTTGAGTTATTTAAGTTTTCAAAAATGGAGGCATGATGGAGACACAAAAAATGAAGGCATTTGAACCCTCCTCTTACTTAATTAGTATAATTCAGCTGTTTGGTGTTGAAACAAGCAATGATTAATATGAAATTATTGCGCCTTATTCACAACACAAATTAAGAAGGGAGGAATTAAAAGAGTATACCGAAATGATCCGAATCATACTTATTTAAAAACAAACAAAAGCTCACAGAATAAGTAATAAATATATATAACTTGAGCGTCCCAATCGAGCTCTGTAATTATTTATCTAAACTTGTAAGTAATATGAATCCAATAAATTATATATACATAACTTCAATCGTGCAATTTGAGCATGAACCCGCAAATTGAATTAAACAATCTGAAACCTGATTTAAAATGTATCCAAATCAGCTGAAGCTCAAAATAAATCAGTCTAATGTAACCGTACCTCATAACATGTCTGAACATAAAATTAAGCAGAGCACAACTTACTTAATATGACTCAAAAATACATAGCTCCAACATGTTTTCAATCAATACCTAATTAAACTGTTCCAACAAGAAGCTCGTATTAATTATTTGAAGCTACATGATTTGAAATCCAATCTGATCCGAAATTTAAAATGATTAAACTGTTTCACAAGTACTTTCCTGACTTGTATATGTAATTTACTAATTTTTAAGTCAGGTTGAGATATGCAATATGTTATAAAATCAAATAAATAAAATAATATTATTATTATTATTATTATTATTATTATTATTATTATTTCTGAGTTGATCAAACTTTAGGAGGTTCATAGTAGACCACCTATTCTGTTTGTTTTGACTTTCTTGATAGGGAAATTGAAAACCTTTTCACATCCAAAATTGAACAAGTAATATGTTCAAATGTTAGCTGGTAGTTGTTAGAATAAAAACATTCTCAATTACAAGTGCATCTTTTAGATTTATTTATATTTTTTTTTGTTGATATTGTTGCTCTTTGAAATCATGGTGCCACTTTGATCTTCTTCTTTTTTCTCAGCAATTTGACATGTGTGATGTATCTGAAATTTTGGTTTACCAACCCACAGACCTTTGGTTGATCAACCTAAGTACCATTGCACCTCATCCTGAAAAACCCCTCAATATAAATCTCACCATTTCCCCATTGAGAATTCACACAACTCACCATTTAAAATATTAAACACAGTTCTTGAATTTAGTACTCTCTTCAATTGATTGCACTCATGGCTTCTCAAGCTTGGTCAATTCTAGCTTTGTTTTTAGCTTTAACAGCCATTAATGGAAGTTTCGCGGCTCGTCATCTGTTAGACACGACCCAAGCAGCAGCACCTGAGGTGGCTCCAACATCACCAAAACCGACTATTCCATCTATTCCAGCTATTCCAACAACTTTGCCACCAGTGCCTTCTATTCCAACGGTCACTATCCCTAGTACAATTCCCGCTACATTACCACCAATTCCTGCCATTCCAACTACAATTCCCACGACTATACCAACCAATATTCCAACTACATTGCCTCCTATACCTTCCATCCCAAGCATTCCTTCTATTCCCATGACAATTCCCAAGGTACCTTTCCAGGTCCCGCCTGTTGCAGCCCCACCAGCTGCCACCACTAGTCCATGAAAGATTATCATTTAATTATGTGTGTTGCATTTTGTGAGGAAGTTATAGTGTACTTAATATATTCTTGCTTGGTTTGTTGATATCTGTTTGGTGTTGTATGTACATGTATATGTCCACTACTACTGTAATTTTAGTATTATACAGTGAATTACATTGTTTTTTTATATGCTATTTCATTTTTGCAATGAAAAATGCTGGTTTATTTCAAGCTATAATCTCACTTTTGTTTGTGATGGGTCTTTTAATTTTTTGGAGAATAAATGTCCTTCATTTTATTTTTAACCTTTAATAATAATGAGCAACGACACAATTGTTGTATGATTCTGGTAAATTTATTGAGAAAATTGCTACATGCTTAAAACTATGCAAAATATTGGCACACATGGATGATTAAGATTTAAGAGCAAACACAATAGCTTTAGCCTAAATTGAATTAAAACATATATAATAACTAATTTTAAGAAGTTTACATGCATATGTATATCTAAACCAAATTGCAACAGGTAACAATTAATGACTTCCCCATGGCCATGAGAAACAACCTTTGATAAAACATTTGATAATTGAAGCCGACAATGGATGCTTCTTTGCAATTTAAAGTAGGAGATGCGCCAAACGGGGCCCTTTTGGTGTAACATTTTGCGTCACAGCATTCTCATTTCTCATGTGTTAATAAATAAAAATGAAACCTTTGTGATCAGAATTAAGACATGGTTCGATACGGCATCACAAACAATTATCGGTACTTAATACTTAGAGCTAACGTAAGGTAACAGACTAATTAATTAGTATTTGATAAGAACTTAATAAATTTCATAGTGGAAGAGAGAACACAAATTTAACTTCCATTATCAATAATCTCTTACGCTCTTAAATTCAAAAGATTCCTTACATATTATACAGACCCAAAACCTTTTACACACTCTATTATCGCTAAATAATATTTAAAACTCTCATTAATCCTCTCTATTTTCTAAGTACATTTTTTCCACTTTCCAAAACATTCTAGAAGACTACAACATGATTTTCTAGAAAATTTCATCATTAACTAATGAACTGTTCATGACAATTCTAGAGATTTCCAACAATAACTATAACATTTGGCCATTAATTATGTTCATTATTTCTAACAGAAATGTTATCTACCAAGCATCTGCTTTCTCTGTAGAAGGATCGCTGAAACGGTGCCAACAATCTGTTTCAAGAATGCCACTTCTTAACAATCCTCCTTCATCACTTGGCAATTGTCATGTACTTCGCCTACACAAGTGATTGGATTGAGATGATGAGCTTAAGCTTTCACTGATGCTTCTTTTCGAAAGCATTACCGACAACACTTTAATCATTATAGAGAAAGTTGCAACTGTATTTTTAGAGATGAACCCAGAGTGTTAAACAATCTTGTGTATCAAGTGCGGATTGAATTTATTCTTAATTTAATTTCTTTTGCTTCAAATTATCATTTACTTTTGTAATCTGACTTATATAAGCTAACTTTGTAATCTAACTAATAAGCAATGACCCTGCCTTATTTGCAAAGGATAAGAGGTGAAAACCACAAGCAATGGTTTCCGATTCCATAGACACATCTCTATTGGCAAAAAGAAAATAACTGCAATGATATCCTTCCCATTTCCCCAAAGAAAACTAAGCATAACTTAAGCTATGATTGTCCCACAAAAAATAAAAAATTTAATTTGTCGTAAATCATTTATATATCAATTCAGAAACTTCATATTTTTCGATTGAGAAAAATACATAAGCGCGTTTTTTGCTTTGCATATGATCAATTGTAGAAAATCTTATTTCAAAAACTTCAGAATTGTTTGCATCTTTGTTAATTACTTATTATTATGCTAAATTGTATGTGTGCTCACATTCAGCGCTTTACTAAAAGAAACAATGTATACTCCCGCAAAAATGAAAAGATCAGTTTAATACACAAGCGATATCTCCTAGACTGAAGAAACCAAATGCATCCTTTCATTCCAAAATATGAAATTTCATACAAACGAACCATATGATTCTCAAACTAAAAAAGACACAAATAGTAAACATATATTAATTATGTAGTACAAAACCAAAAATAAATCAACATAACAAATATATGGAGTATCTAATACATGACTGCTGTCTCACAAAATCAAAATTATATGATGATCATGGATTGGTGGTGTCAGCAGGTGGCGCCGGAGGTGTTACCACTTTTGGGATTGCAGGAATGCTGGGGATGGCAGGCATAGGAGGCAATGCAGTGGGAATAACAGAGGGCATATTAGGAATATTGGGAATAACAGAGGGCATATTAGGAATATTGGGAATGCTCGGCATACCGGAGATAGGTGGCAGTCCAGTGGGAATAGCAGGAATATTTGGTATGGTGAACGTCGGAATAATTGAAGAAATCGGGGGAAAAGTTGTTGGAATAGTAGGAATAGTTGTTGGAATAGTCACTTTCGGTGTAGTTGGAGTGGCTTCTGGTGCTGCTGCTTCGGTCGTTTCTAAGAGACGGCGAGCTGCAAAACTTCCATTGATGGTTGTAAAAACAAGAGCCAAAGCTAGGAGTGACCAAGCTTGAGAAGCCATTAGCGAAATGGTACAGAGAATGTAGATAACAAATGGATTTAAGTAGAAAACTTTGGTTGTTGCTGTTTTGTGGTTTGACATGGAAGATATGTGATATTTATAGTATACGGTTTCAAGTGGCAAGCTGCAATATAGTCTTTACTTTGGTGAACAAGATATAACAGAAGTTCCATCTTAAGTTTTCTGTGGCATGTAGCGTAGACTGTAATCATGTAGTGAGTCGCTATTTGTTGGCATTATTTTAGTATAATTTCATTCCAATTTCATATTCTATTCTAGGTGGTAATTTCATTTGAAATTTTAAAATATATGATAATTTCATAAATTAAGATATTATTTTTAATAAAATTAATTTCGAGAATCAAGCTTTAATTAGTCTAGTGACAAAGACGATATTCTATGTTTGAAAGGTCGCAAATTCAAAACTCAGATAGAAGAATCCTTAAGATATTAAATAGTTGGGTTGCTTGAACTCAAATATTTACTCAAAAAATAAATTTACTTTCAAAATGCTATGTTGGCAAAAAAATATTAATTTTCTACTCGCACGTTCGCCCATCTTAGAAATTAGTTTACGAGATATATGAGAATTTCTTTTTCATTTTATAAATGTTAAAAGCAAACAAAATTAATTGCATAATTAGAGTGTTTTTGAAAATACCTTTAAATTAATTTCGGCTATTATTATTCTAACTTCAATTTAATCTTATGAATGCAGATCAATACCGTTAGTATAATACTAATGATCCTTGTAGTTTGTTGCATAGTGATAAATGAATAGTTCGAGCTTGGTTCACCGGGTTAAAAGTTTGTAATTCTTGTGTAATTCAGATATAATTCGGGAATGATTCGGTACAATAAGGAAGTTTTAAAAAAAAAAAAAACTTAAATATAATTATCCCCAAAAAAAATAAAACAAAATTTCACGTTTTTCTCGCGAATAATTCGTGACTCGCGTTTTATTTGCGAAAAAACGTATTATACGTATTTTTGCATTTTATTGAGAGTTCGATTTGAAAACGTCAAAAAAAACGAATAAAACGCGAATTACTCGTGAATTATTTGAATATATTGTTACTATGGTTTATTTCATGCGTGCATTCAGTTGATTGCTACGTACAGAGAATCTATTAATTTTGATGCTTTGAGTAGATTTGAGCAAGGTTTGAATGAAGTTGGTTACCTCCTCAACTGCTTCTGGTATGACTATAGGAGCCTCTAGTTTGAGAATGATCTCACCAAATTAAAAGTATAGATTGTTCATGAAGTGGCACGTGCGCCACAACAACAAGGTAGTTACTTTTCGCGACGGAATATCGTTATAAACGTGTTTTTTCTATTAGTGACGGTACTTTTCGCGACAGAGTACCGTCATAAATGCGTTTTTTCTCTCGCGAAAAGTGTCTACCTTGCAATGCGTTTGGTTTGATAGATTACTCTTTGTTGGGCTCTAATTTTAGTTATGTTTTTTTTTATAGTGCGTAAATCACCTGCAATAGAAATTTTGATCATCCATAAATAAATAAAATACAAATGTGATACAAGGAAAACCAGAAAATAAATGAAGGTGGAATAGATTTCTAAAATTAACAAGTTATATCTAAAAGTTTTTTCCAAATTATAAAATTTTGTAATTAATTCCAGCAATTGTGAACAGTATATGATTACATCACATTTTCACAAGAAATTGTTCAAGTGAAGAGAATGAGCTTTGTGAGCAGTGGCTGATCTAGACTCAAATAAAAACACAAAGTACAAAATAGCCATCAATTTTACTCAATAAATTAAAATAGTCCCGGTATTATTACAATACATGAGATTTATCTGTCTATACCTCATAGAATAAAATAACAAGTTTCATAATTAATTAATACTCCAAAATTTACTAGTCAGCATATAAAGTTAGTTTGAAAAAACTATTTACTTGCTCTCACTTCACTTATACTTTAGGTTAATAATTTCTTTAATTATGATTGGTAATTAGAATTATAAGTTAAAAAGATTAGAAATTAGCATTGAAAAATATAAGTCAAAACATTGTTTATTTATCAAGTACCCAATTAGTTAATGGATTTAAATCCAATTAGCTATTTAAATCCAATTCGACAAATGATTTCTTTCCGAAGGCATTACGGACAGATTATATATACTACATTTAATCAGTATAGAGAGTTGCAATTGTATTTTCGTAGATGAGCCCTGAATCGTTACACGTTCGTGTGTATCAATTAGTGCGGATTCAATTTATTCTTAGTTTCTTTTGTTCCAAATTCTCTTTTACTTTGGTAATCTGACTTTTGGATCTAATTAACTTATAAGCTAGCTAGTGCCATGACCCTGTTATTTTCAAAGGAGAAAACTAAAAACTATACAAGCAAATGATATCCTTACAATTTCCCCAAAGAAAACAGAAGATAACATGAGCTTTGATCGATTGTCGACAAGGAATAAAAAAAAAAATCATTTGTCGTAAATCATTTGATCGCCATCACACTAAATTGTATTGGATATTATTCATTAATATATATATCAAACTGTTCAGAAAATTTATATTTTTCGATTGAGAAAAATACGTAAGCGTGTTTAACATTAGGTCACCTACGCGCGTACTTTAATCGAATGTATTTGTATGATTATCATTAGATCAAGAAAATCTTATTTAAAAAGTTTCAAAATTGTTTTTATCTTTGTCAATTATTTATTAGTATGATAAAATGTATATGTATATGTGCTCACATTCAGGGCTTTACAAAAAGAAACCTTCTATACTCTCGCAAGAATGAAAATATCATATTAATACACAAAAGATATCTCCTAGGCTGAAGAAACGAAGTACTTAATTCCTCTCAATCCGAAATAGGAAATTACATACAAACAAAAATATATAATTCTCAAACTACAAAACACACAAATAATAAACATAAATTAACTATATATGTAGAATGTAGTATAAAAAAACCAAACATAAATCAACATAACAAATATATAGAGTATCTAATACATGACCAGTCTCACATAATGAAAATGATATAATGATCATGGACTCGTGGTGTCAGCAGGTGGCGCCGGAGGCGTTAGCACTTTTGGTATTGCAGGAATGCCGGGGATGACCGGCATAGGAGGCAATGCAGTGGGAATAACAGAGGGCATATTAGGAATATTGGGAATGCTCGGCATACCGGAGATAGGTGGCAGTCCAGCAGGAATAGCAGGAATATTTGGTATGGTGAACGTCGGAATAATTGAAGAAATCGGGGGAAAAGTTGTTGGAATAGTAGGAATAGTTGTTGGAATAGTCACTTTCGGTGTAGTTGGAGTGGCTTCTGGTGCTGCTGCTTCGGTCGTTTCTAAGAGACGGCGAGCTGCAAAACTTCCATTGATGGTTGTAAAAACAAGAGCCATAGCTAGGAGTGACCAAGCTTGAGAAGCCATAGCGAAATGGTACAGAGAATGTAGATAACAAATGGATTTAAGTAGAAAACTTTGGTTGTTGCTGTTTTGTGGTTTGACATGGAAGATATGTGATATTTATAGTATACGGTTTCAAGTGGCAAACTGCAATATAGTCTTTACTTTGGTGAACAAGATATAACAGAAGTTCCATCTTAAGTTTTCTGTGGCATGTAGCGTAGACTGTAACCATGTAGTGAGTCGCTATTTGTTGGCTTGATTTTAGTAATTCTTTCCAATTTCATATTCTAGGTGCAATATATGGTATTTCTTAAATTAAAATATTTCTTATAATGAAATTACTTTCAAAACATCATTTTGGCAAAACAAAATATGAATTTATATTTGCTCATCCATTTCAGAAATTAATGAGATAGAATATTTCTTTTTCAATTTCTGTACGTTAAACAATCAAAATTAATTGCATGACTGCAGTGCTTTTCAAATTAACTTTAAATTAATTTCTGTTATTTTTACTGTAATGTCAGTCTAATTTCATTAATGCAGAGATACCGTCGGTATAAAGGTATTGATCCGAGTAGTATATATATTGCATGCATTCAGTTGATTGCCACAAATTAATTAAGAACCTGTTTTGGAGGCTTTGAAACTTAATTTGAGTAGATTTGACCAATTAATGTTTGAATGAATTTGGTTACCTCTTTTCAACTGCTTCAGGTATGACTATAGGAGACTAGTTTGAGATTATTTAATCTATTTCACCAAATGAAATGTATAGATGTATCACCTGAAGTGGCACGTGCATTGGGTAGATTACTGGTTGTTGGGCTATATCACTATTACAAAAAACATATTTAGCTCCTCAGGTGTGTGCTTCCATACAGATGATGTATATCACAAGTAGCAACGCTGTAATTATTTTGAACTTTTTATTGTCTGTTCGGTAAAAACAACTGATGACGTTGATAGACCTCCTCCTTTATCATCGGTTTTTTATATCAAATCGTTGATTTTGAGTGACTCTGCGATATCGGTTGAATTATTGCACTGATAGTGCATATGTAGTGATCTTTATCATCTATAATATAGATGAGCTGTTAGTATTAGTTTGATTAATATCAACTATGTTTCTTGTTGAACGGATGGCACACAAATAAACATAATTTTAATACACTGTCAACCATATTTAAGATCCACTAAAAACTCACACCTAACTTAATTAATGACACACAGCCCAAAACTAACAACTTATCTTGACACGCCTTTTTTATAATGATTCCTTCAGATTCTGGACAAATGTTTCACATAAAAGTTGTAGAGCTTTGTTGTCAGCTTTATACAGAATTTTGAATCAGCTTAATCGAAGCTCGTATGGAAACTCTAAGCACCTGGATATCTCAAGGCCCGTTGAAACGTGTCATATGACATATCATTGTACGATGAGGCCTATTTGTTTCAAGAATATCAAGACGGTAGAATCCGGGCAGTGTCAAATTAATTTGAATCCTCCGAGTTAACTCAAACTTTGAGCTAAGATCTGGACCGTCCGATTTTAATCCACACTAATATTAAAGGGCTCCGTGCATTATAGATGTGGGCCGGATTGGTCCAAATTCTAATTGCACGGTTAAAAAAATTAATTAACTAAAATGGTACATTAATGCAGAGGATGGGAATTCACCATATTATAGTGACTTAATTTACAATGACCATGTTTAGTCACATACAATTATATATGCATGCATATATTAATTCAATTAATTTTAATTTTTTAATTAAAAATCTTAAAACCAATTCTCGAATTATTTATATTTTCAATTTTTGAACTAGTCGACCTATTTTGTACTATTATACTTTTTGCTATATGCTAAGAACTACATATATTGCTCCACAAACTCAAATAAATATATAGAAGGGGAAGGGAAAAAGTAAAAGCTTCACGAAATGACTTTAGTATTATTTCCCCAAAGAAAACAGAACATAAACCTTTAGTTGTCCCACAAAAAATAAATAAAAAATAAAAAATTGTCATTAATAATTTCATCGCCATCACACTAAATTAATATATTGGATATTATTCATTTATGAGAAGGGTTCCAATGCACCATCATTTTGGTGCTCCAATATGCACCACGGCCTTTATCTCCATTTTGAAAGTCGAACAGTTAATCCAAACCGCTCAACATGATCTTCATAATAAAATATACTTGGAGACCAAATTTTATATTTTTTAGAATTTGTTTACTATTGTTTTAGATAGGTACAATATGACTTTATCGGATGGTCCAAAATCTCCTTAAAAAGGTGATTTTGTATCTATCTAAAAAAATAGTAAAAAATTCTAAAAAATATAAAATTTGGTCTCCAAGCATATTTTATTATGAAGATTATGTTGAGCGGTTCGGATTGACTGTTCGAACTTTGAAAATAAAGATAAAAGACATGATACATATTAGAGCACCAAAATAATGGTGCATTTGAACCCTCCTCTTCATTTATTTATCAAACTGTTCAGAAACTATACATTTTTCGTCAAGAAAATCTTATTTAAAAAGCTTCAAAAATTGTTTTTATCTTTGTCGATTATTTAATTGTATGTTAAAATGTATATATATGTGTGAGCACATTCAGAGCTTTACTAAAAGAAACAATGTATACTCCAGCAAAAATGAAATATCAGATTAATACACGAACAATATCTCCTAGACTGAAGAAACCAAGTACTTCCTCTCATTCCGAAATATGAAATTACATACAATGAACGATACATGCATGATTCTCAAACTACAAAACACACAAATAGTAAATTAACATATATTAACTATGTAGCAAAAAACCAAACATAAATCAACATAACAAATATATAGATAGCGTATCTATATATACATGCATGACCGCTATCTCACATAGTGAAAATTATATGATGATCATGGACTGGTGGTGTCAGCAGGTGGTGCCGGAGGCGTTAGCATTTTTGGTATTCCAGGAATGCCGGGAATGGCCGGAATAACAGAGGGCATATTAGGAATATTGGGAATGCTCGGCATACCAGAGATAGGTGGCAGTCCAACGGGAATAGCAGGAATATTTGGTATGGTGAACGTTGGAATGATTGAAGATATAGGCGGCAAAGTTGTTGGAATAGCAGTAATAGTTGGAATGGCAGGAATAGTTGGAATAGTTGGTTTCGGTGTAGCTGGAGCAGCCTCTGGTGCTGCTGCTTCGGTTGTTTCTAAGAGATGGCGAGCTGCAAAACTTCCATTAATGGTTATAAAAACCAGTGCCAAAGCTAGGAGTGACCAAGCTTGAGAAGCCATTAACGAAATAGAAATAAAACAGAGAATGTAGATAACAAATGGATTTAGTTGCTGTTTTGTGGTTTGGCAAGGGGCAGATGGTGTTATTTATAGATAACAAATGGTTTCAAGTGGCACAGTGCAATATAGTCTTTAGTTTGGTGAACTAAGATATGACGGAGGTTCCATGCATATTAAGTTTTCTGTGGCATGTAGTGTAGACTATAACCATGTAATGAATCGCTATTTGTTGGTTTGATTTTAGTAATTTTATTCCAATTTTATATTCTAGGTGGTAATTTCATAAACCAAAAGATTTCTTAAATTAATTTATGTTATTTTAATTCTAATTTCTGTCTAATTTCATGAATGCATATGCCGTTAGTATGTATAATGCATGGTATTGATCCCTGTTGTTTATTGCATGCATTCAGTTGATTGCCACAAAGAACCTTTATTGGAGGCTTAGAGTAGATTTGACCAACTGCATCAGGTATGACTAGGAGACTAGTTAATTTGAGGTTAATTAATTAATCTATTTTACCAAATGAAAAGTATAGATATGGTTCACCAGAGGTGGCACTTGCATTTGGTAGATTACTGGTTGCTGGGCTATATCGACTTATATTTTTTAAGATAGTGCGTAAATAGCCTACGTACAACAGAAATTCATTTTAATATATAATTCATAAATATTAATTAACAATAATCAATACAAGGAAGAGTGACAGAAGGAAAATTATAAAATAATTAAGTGAATGTGGGAGACTTCTAGCAATATTTAACATCTAAACTGTTCAAACTCTTCTATTTTACGATGAAAGATAGTGCGTAAATCGCCTACGTACAACAGAAATTTATTTTAATAAATAATTCATAAATATTAATTAACAATAATCAATACAAGGAAGAGTGACAGAAGGAAAATTAGAAAATAATTAAGTGAATGTGGACTTCTAGCAATATTTAACATCTAAACTGTTCAAACTCTTATATTTTACGATGAATCTGAATCATTGAAATCCTTTTATATTACGAGTAATGTGTCTCCGTGCAAAAAAATTAAATTTTGGAATTAATTTCGTATCGAATCAAGTGTTCAAAAAATGTTCAAAAGATGAATGCATTAAAATGAATTTATAAACCTTCTAATTTTGACTGCTTGATTTTATACTAAATTAATTTGAAAGTTTGAAAATTTCGCACGTAGACACATCACTCGTAAGGTAGATGGGTTCAACTGTTCGGATTCTTCATTTGAAGTCAATCTGATAGGTTTTAGAGTTAAATTCACAAAGAAACTTGATAAACTTATAAAGAACACATTCCTTCTGCCCAACAATTTATATCTAATTAAAATCAAAATTATAATTCCAAATTATTAATTTTTCTTAGTTTCTTCAAGCTCCATCTATGTGCCATGTAATTTATTTTTTATTTTGGCCAATTTAGTTGCTAAACGAGTCACTAAATCGTATTCTGCACAAACAGCGTCGTCAAAAAGATTTAAAAAAAAAATGGGGGAACAAAATATGAGTCGCACAATAAAGATCCTAGGTACACCAATAATATTCATGCTCATCTAATAATTAATGTGCATTATTAATTGGGAATTAAAGATGATTAAGAAACATAAATTTATTCACGTATAATATATATATATATATATATATATATATAGATTGAGGATCATGATTCAACTCTTAAATTCAAATTCAAGGGCTGACAAACTAAAACATGCTTAACTTCTCGGCCCATCCAGCCCATCCATCCCATCCAGCCCATCAGCCCATCCAGCCCATTCAGCCCATTGCCAGGGAACTTCAGTCCATTTTGCCTGAAAAATCTAAAATGAAAGCCGCAGATCTGTCTCAAATAATCCAACGAAATTCATACTATCGGATAACATCATAATAAATGAACAAAAATTATTATTTTTTTGTTATTTTTTTTAGAATAATCTCCTAGGATAACATCATAATAAATGAACAAAAATTAAATACATGAAAGGTCAAATAACACTGTAATGCTGTAAAGTTGCACAATGTAGTAAGAAATTCCCAATTTTGATATTGGGGAATTCGTATGGTTCTCAATTCCAATATTATATCAGACAATGAAATAAAATTGCAAATTTTGAAATCTCAATAACAAAATTTGCAACCAATTGCTCATCGATTATAAGGATGGTTCAAATGCCTCACATACTATATTGTTGTTATATATTAAAGTCTAATATATGTTGATTCAAACCGCTCAAAATGATCTCCATATTAAAATTTATTTGGAGACAAAATTTTACAATTTTTATTTTTGGAACTCTTTTACTGTTTTGTTTAGATAGTTACAAAATCATTGTTTGTGGACCATCCAAAAATAATATTTTTGAGCCTATATATAAAAAAAAATAGTAAAAAGTTTTCAAAAATTGTAAAATTTGCTCTCCAAGCATATTTTAATATGAATATCATATTGTGAAGTTTGAATCGACAATTTGAATTTTGAAGATAGAAATATAGGATATGAGACACGATAAGATAGAAAAAGCATGAGGCAGTTAAATCCTACCCATCGATTATTAAAGGAATTAACTTGATTAAAGACCAAGAAAAAGGAGGGCTAAATTAAAGGAGGGAGCAAGAGGCCAAACCAACTTGATTCAGGAATAATTCTTGAATATAGAAATAATTTGGTAAATTCATAACTCATAAGAGAAGTTGCTGAAAACTTATTATTTTCAAATCTCATTACTATATATGATGTGAGAATTATAATGATTATCAAACCCGAGATACAGCCATATTCTTCAGATAACACCAAGTTATCCTCATACATTAGATTGTAGATTATGTAAGATTGAGTGTTCTAAATAGCACATTATAGCGATGTAATAGCGATGTTATAGCGTTTTCGGACCATGAGCGCTAAGCTATGAGATAAAATGCGCTATTTCAGTTACGACCGCTATAGCGGTAATAACAGTCCGATACCTGCGCTACACGCTACGCGCTATATAGTTTATATCATGAACACTAAGCTATGGGATAACACCAAGTTTATTCCATGATACTTAGATTTTTTTAATAGAAAAAATATATAGTTTATATCATGATTCCTCGGTTATTTTGAATGAAAAAAGATAGACATTTTATGATATTATTAGAGATATTTTGAATAACAATTTGGACTTTGTACTGGTTCAATATGAATAATCTAATTCCTTAATTAATTTTATGTTACTTATTGCTCTATGAGACTTTAAATATTGTTGATAATTAGTAGAAATATAAAAAAAAAAATTTAATAAAAAAAGCTATGTTGGATAGATTTTGCTATAGCTATGCTATTCGTGATAGTTTTTTTTTTTAGCATTTATGCTATGATGCGATAATCGCTATTTAGAACCTTGGTAAGAATCATAGTAATAAAGTTCGTAAATAATTTGTTAATTATTTACAAATAAATTATCTTTAGCCCCTTTTTAAATAAATATATAATCCATAAAATTTAACGAATTTATGGAATTATATTTAAATTATTTGTGAATTATGTGCAAGTTTTATAAAATTTGTGAATTAATTTTGAATTATTGGCAAAATATTTTATTTCTGAAACCATTAAAATTAAAAGTAAATATATTTATTCTGCTTTTTATAATGAACTGTTTTGAAGACCTATTCTCGAATTATTTATATTTCAAATTCTTGACCTATTCGACCTATTTGCTAATATTATAATTATTGCTATTCTAAAAACCGCATCAGAATTCAGACAGCACTTAAATGACCTGAATAATTAAACCAAATCTGAAAGAAAGCACCGCCTCGCTGTTCGATAAAACACAATTCTATGCGTTTCCTTGTGTTCTGTTCTCCTGACAAGAGAAAAGTATGAACTGTAATTAAATTTACATTTTAATTTTAATAGTCATACTTAATATAATCATTTTGAATTAAACTAAAAATAATCATTGTCAGTTAACAGCGGTCTCTTTTGTTTGGATTCATCTTGTGATGACTCGTGATATAATGGTGGTTTCCACAATAGCCACAGATAATCTTGAAATCTTTCACAGAGCATGTGCTCACTTCTCTCCAACAATCCTGGCGATTGGCAATTTAAAAATTAACAATAATCTCCTTTTACTTTCTCATTTTTGCAAGTTGACATTGAATAATACTATTCTCAAAAAAAGACATTGAATAATACATTGTCAGCTTTTTCATCATCATTTTTTTCATCTTCTCAGGAAAGTCTCTTAATTAAAAATTAACAATATTGAATGCCTAGATCCGAATGCTCAAAACCGTCTCATGAATTTAAACGGACCAGAATTCTTACATGATTTGACTGGGAGCTAATCTGACACCATTAGGTACCTGAGGGGATCATACTCCTTAATTTTTTTTTTCCAAAAAAAAAGAAAAAAAACGGGTCTACAATGACCAGTGTTATAAAATGTGGTTTCTATGCTGTATGCAGAAGGCCACCGCATACTGCATATACGGTATACGGCCGCATATGCGAATTTTTATGCATATTTATATACGATAATTTTAAAATAAGAATTCATATATATTTGGAAGCATAATCTCACAACAAGAATAAGAATACATATGTTTGTAGAATTATTTTATATCCATTATTCTCTAATATAAAAATCAACATACATATATAAGAATACACAACAGCAAGATCATATGCGGTTCATATACAGATCATATGCGGTATGTTGTTCATATGCGGATCATATGCAGTATGCGGTCAAAATTATGTGGCCGAATATGCGGAACCACATATTAGACAGCATATTAATTTTCTATGATGTTCGGAACCGCATATGCATATGCGGCCGCATAGGCATATGCGGCCGCATAGGCCGCATTTTGTTACACTGACAATGACACGCACACGCGAGAGAAAATTGTGTTTATTTATGTGGCAACTCTGCTTTTTTTTTAGTTATTGCTATAGTCACAAGATTCGCGAATTAATTTTTGTGATGTCAAATTGAATGCTGAATTATTTAGTTGGTCGAATTTTAATTGAATTAAACCCGAATAATTTGCGAATTTTACGAATTTTTTCTTAATTTTAAAAATTATTCGCGATTTTTTCTCATAACATTTTTTTTTGCTCTCTTGCAGAACTGAGATCTCTGGTCTGGATAATTCCAAATTATTTTCTAATTATACCCAAATTATTTTCGAATCACAAATTTGATCTCGCCGAACCAAACCCAAATAATTCATTTGTCACTATGATTGTTGCAACTTGCAAGTATTGCTGTTCAAACTACAGGATCAAGTCCTTTATAGCTAGGAGTGTCTATAAAATGGTTATGTTTGTTTATTTATTTATTTTGTAGAGTAGAAGTAGGGTGTTTTTAAGTTCACCAAGCTCTTTGGTGAACTTAAATCTAAAACTTATCAAATTGACTTTAAACAATAAATTTGAACTGTTAAAATCCGCATATTTTACGAGTGATGCATCTACATGTAAAAAAAATTAATTTTGAAATTAATTTTACATAAAGTCAAGTGGTCAAAAAATATTCAAAGAATAAATACATTAAAATTAATTTATTAACCTTCTAATTTTGACCGCTTGACTTTATATTAAATTAATTTGAATGTTTAAAATTTTCACATATAGACGCATCACTCGTAAGGTAAGTAGATTTCAACGGTTCAAAGTCAATATTTAAAATTGATTTGACAGATTTTAGACTTGAGTTCACCAAGAAATTTGGTGAACTTAAGAACACCCTAGTTCTACTCTATTTTGTATCATATTTGATAACGCAGATGTTAGTAAAATTCCCATCATTAATGAGTAAAGAATTGATTACTAAATATTAATCATTAATAAATTTTTTGATTCATAAATTTAACTGTATTGAATTTATTATTATGGCAATATTAATTCATATATCATTTTATATAGTTTTATTAAATTAGTAATTTATATATATTTTTTAAATGATGACTATTTTTTATTTATGATGATATGTACATGACGTATTTGAACTAACATATTCATTTGTTTGCTATATTTTTTTTATTTGATCATATAAGTTTCTAATTTATTCGATAATGTTTTTTTTATACATTTTCATTCATTTTAATGGATAAAAAGGATATACAGATAAACAAGGGCATAGCCAAACCTTCAGATTATGGGGGTCAAACGGGAACAGAGATCAAACATATAAAATTTTGTATTGTGAATGGGGTCAATTTGATAGTTCCATGGCATTTTTTTTACTAAATTATATATAAATCTTCATTCTATTATTAAGCACTTTGGGTGTCCGATCCGCCAACGACTACGATTGAAAGATGAATCTTCGGATTTAATATCAGCCTTCCAATTACATAATTTATCTTATTTTGATTAAATACATCTGTTTTATGTATAGAAGTCTAAATTTAGTTAAAAACATACTCACCACATGTGCTACCACACGATACGTTACAATTAAAATTGAACAAACTCTGAAATTTAGCGATATATTTCTTTGTTTCCATATTTCTCATCTTCAATTGAGAAGACTCCACCTTCCATTTTCTTATTTCTTTGTTTTCATACTTCTTCTTTGTTTCTATACGGATCACAATGGAAATTTTTTTTTTTTCGTATTTCACTTTCTTTGTTTCTATACATATTGTTGTGGGCAATTTATAATATATTTCCAATATATAATATATCAATGTGTGTGTGTGTATTCTAAATTGGAAATAAAGAAGAAGAATATAAATTGGAACGTGTGTGAATATATATTTCTCTTACAATATGTGTGTGTGTATCATATACATACACACAATAACACTTTTTATTTATGTCTTTTGATATCATATTACATATCGATATTGAATTGTTTTACGATATTTGATACTAGATTTGAATCGAGCTATTATTTGATATCATTGGTACTTAAAAATAAAAAATCATCACCTTATCAAATTGTTATCAGAGATCATGATTAAAGTTAATTAAAAATACATAATCATATAAATTTTCTATTAACATGTATCTTAATTTTTGAATAATTATTATTTTCATTGATATATTTTTTTTCTTATAATATATCCCGTTGTAACGTACGGGAATGATACTAGTTTACCAAAAAAAAAAATTATAAACCATAAACAATTAAATCAAATTTACGAAAGCAATATGATTGATTTTTTTTTTTTAAATCATAAGGACTGAACGATCCAATTGGTCTCCAGAATTACCTTTTTCCTAGACCGAATGGGCTATTCGGTCTCACCAATTTTTTCACTTTTTTTAACGCTGTCATAGAAGATCTGAATAACACTAATTTTAACCCATACTAAAACCTCCATTCGGTCTTGTGAATGGATATATTTTTAGTAGTTTATCCTACAGTCCTGGTATGCATTTAATAATTGGGGTAAGAGGTTCCGGTGCTTGTAAAATCTAATTGATTAGTAATTTGAACGAAGCCACATAATATAATTTATATATATAATTATTTTTTTATAGTTTATAATTATTTAAATTAAAATAAAAAATTTGAAGGGACAAAATATTACTTTAATAACTAAAAAAGTTCAGAATAATAATGCGTGATACTTAGAATAATCAAAATGATATATTTGAAATTTTAAAGATTAAACTAATAAACGAATAATACTTTAGAGACTATTTGTATAACTATTTTATTTTATGAGATAAAATGGTATGATTAAAGTTTATTTTAAGTCAATGTTTAAGTTACATTAATTTTCATTAATTTATGTAATATATAATTCATCTTGGAGCATAATCCATTAGCTTTTAAGTCGATGTTTAAGTTTATTTAAAAAAAATTAGACCTTATATATTTATATTTATAAATTAATGTTACAGTGGAATTTTTGTTTATATATATAATATTTTTTTGAATATTCATTAAAATGAGAAATATTTTAGATTTAATAGAAGCATGAAGTTAAATGAATATAATAGCATAATTCAAGTTTAGTTATTTCCTTGTAGTTTGGTGTATGAACTAAATAATAGACTACCCGCCAACAATAGTTCCTCAAAGAGGGTCCAAATGCGATGGGCCCACAACAGCACTTTTTGCCTTTTCTTCTCCTCAAGAACAAATCAAATAAACCTTGTTCATTTCAACTACCCAAAGCTGGAACTTGGATGCAACCAAATCCTATTCTTACACCATCAGCTGCACGAGAAAGTGTGAAAAAGTAAAAAAATTAGTGAGACCGAATGATTCGTTCGGTCTGAGGAAAAGACAATTCTGGAGACCGAATGAACTGTTCGTTCGGTCTTTATAGTTTTTCAAAAAAAAAAAAAAATCAAGTTTCATAAATTTGATTTAATTAATTATGGTTTATAAAAAAAATTCTAGTTTATCAATAAGTACAATTTCATAAATTTCATAAATTGATCCCATTTAGTATAAGTGGCGGCTTCGCTACTGCGGATAAAGATTAATTTTAAATAAGTAAGAGTAGAATCGAGTAGGTCTACTTTTAGATAGCTATTGGCACTCTAATTTAGTGGTCCAGGTATATTTTTATACGATTTGATATGTCCTTAAATAAACTGATGTGTAGCAGTTTGTGTGAATTAAATAAAAAATATATATGATAAGATGAAGAAAATTTATCTCGAAAGGCTCCAAAAGAAAATCATCACAAGGTTGGAACTTCGCACTCATTTTTCTTGGAGGTATAAATCAAAATTAATGGGACCACACAAGCAATTTTTAGGGAGGGACTCACATGGGATTCAAATCTGCTGCTATTTTAGTAAGAATAACAGCATTCTGCTTTTCACTTTTCTCTCTTCAAAAGTAGAGAGAGGAGAGAGAGGAGAGAGAGAAAGAGGAGAGAGAGGAGAGAGAAAAGAGCAGGGAATAGTAGAGATTTAACAAGCAGCGGATCTCATTCCTCGTATGGGAATACATCCAAAATTAACACCAACGACATGATACATTGCGGCGAGCACTAGCCAAACTTTTTTATTATTTTAAGAGAGTTCAAATGTTTTTATTTTTGTGTTTTTATCATGTTTCTATTTTTAAGAACTTTAATAACTCAAAATTTAAAACTTAAAAGTCAAAATAAAACCGTTTGATATGATCTACATCATTTTATCTATGCACGTATAAAAATTTATGATATTTCAACATTATTTTGATTGTCATCAAGAACTTATAAAAACATATTAATGTGAATAATTTCTAGACATTGATTTTTCATATGAATAATTCGCATAAAAACAAAATTGAAATGCGATATATTTTTATGAGCACATAAATGAAATAATATAGATCACATTTAACGGTTTTATAATGACGTTTATAATTTAAATTTTGATTTATTAACGCTTTTAAAAATGAAGGCATGGTGGAGGCACAAAAAATAGAGGCATTTGAACCCTCCTCATTTTAATTCGACCAAGATGAATTAATGTATATTTCTTTTAAATGTATCGGTTTGTTACCATAAACTGTAATCACAAATTTTGAATGAGATTCATACCGTTTCATCGGAATTCAAATTAATTTGGTTTAAGTTCTATTTAATGTTCGTACCAAATATATTGGACGGTTTAGATCCAAACTCAAAATTTCAGTTATTTAGGTATCCGAATGCAATGAATCATCCGTCCGTATATATTCTTTAAACTTAAAATGATATCATGAATTTTATTTTCTTGGAATGCTATAAATAAATAAAAAATCGGCACTTAGGCTGTGTTCCACAAAACGGAAGTAAAAGCTCATTAATAGAAAAGAAAGGAAGAGTTTTGTGGGTGAGTCTTCCCTTCGAACAGTGAACTTATACCCCTATTCGGAGGTGAAGAATTTGGCCAAAAATGTATACAGTGTTCTCCTCGTCTCTCCTTCGAACAGTAGTTGTTCCCCTCTGCTCCTTCTCCATTTTTTTTCCTTCTGGAGCAGGTGAATTTGATCTGACCGAGTGATCTGATGTTTGTTTCTCCTCGCATAATGAATTTCACTTTCTCTCCCTCTGTATACCTTCAATTGAAGCACAACCTTAATATATATACATAAAATTATCAAGTCACATCTTTATAATTTCGAAATAAATAAAATTTGTAACTTATTACACTCTCTCCATTTCATTCATGTGATTATATTTTTTTCTCGCCACAGATAATCCCGGAATCTTGCGCAGAGATAGAGACAGAAACCATGTGCCCTCCAACAATTCGGGCACTTTCCACAATCTGCAAGTTGACAACAATTAATGCTTTGTCGTTTTCTTACCACTGACCCAGAAAATGTTCTTGACCCGACGCCACGCGCGCTGGATAAAACCAGGGTGTTTTGCCACGTGGTAATGTGCTGCTGGATTTTGCAGCTGTACGACATGTTACGGACATGTCACAGGATCAATCCGTTTATAGTTAGTACTTGTCTACCTGCCCGGTTATTTACCTTTTTCTGCAGGATTTGGATTTTTTTTTTTTTTTTTTTGGAATCTAGGATTTGGATTTTAATGTTTAAAAAAAATGATATAAAAGATTTTTTATTTTTTTTGGTTGAAAGCAATTGTATTTATAAAAAAAATTATGAAGTAGTTATATAAAATTAGACAATAAGTGTCTGTAGAAATATACAAATAATTAAAACTGAAAATGCATAAAAATATATGTATTATGTGGACGCAAATTTAACAATCTTTGGTTTATTAAAGTAATAGAAGTCTAATGATGATTTTTTCTATACGCATATCATAGTCGAAAAGCACTGAATTTAAATCAGACCGAGAACTGAATCGATCAGACTAGGACAGTCACTCATTAGCTGAGAAAGCACTGAATCAAATCAGACTGGGAACTAAATCAACCAATTCAGAACAATGATCTAAAGAGAAAGATAAGAAGAAAAGCAGAGAAGGAGGCAGAAAGCAGCACAAAATAACACACAAACATCAAACTAAAAATAAAATGTATATCTATTGTACATGGACGGAAGACCACTCACTCTTTCATTACTAAAAAGAAGAAGGCACTCGTAACTAATTCATTATTTCAGTTCGATACTCAACACTATGGGATGAGCTCAGCAAGAGAGGCATTTTTTTTTTTTTTTTCCTTTTTGTTTCATCTCTGTTCGCTTTGTTCGTCGCCACATAAAGCACCGCTTTATTTCTGTATTCGGCACATAGATAAAAGACATTTACAGAGGTAGTTAAACTTTATGTAACAATTGACAATAGAGATAAAATGAAAAAAAGAAGTATTTGACTGATGTACTGTATCAATCCAATCTAGCTCTGTCAATATCTCAATCCAATCTAGCTCTGTCAATATCTCTCTCTAAAATCTCCAGGTGTTCGAACTTCAATTTAAGTAAAACAAGTTGGTATGTTATTGTTGGCGTAGAAAAATGAATAATAAAAAAAAATACATGATATGATGAATGATCTTATTAATTAAGATAATAAAATATTGAAATGGATTAGGGAGGAAATGAACATTTTTGGAACAAATTCAAAGAATTATTTTAATAACAGATTTAGATGTGGATAATTCTAACGTACATCTAAATATTTATGTATATCTTGTTTAAGCATTAATTTAGAATAATAATTGGTAATTTTTAGAAATCAATAACAAATTAAGTTGAGTTCCTTTTATATTAGAAAATTTTTATCATAAATTTTGACTTAAAAATAAATATATTTATCACCAAGAGGACTCAAATACCTCCATTACTTCTGGCTCCCAATCGTACCCCAACATCTTTATCTTCAATATCAAAGTTCAAATAGACGATTTGAATCGCTTAATATGATATTCATGTTAAAATATGATTGGAGACCAAATTTTATATTTTTTTTGAATTTTTTTTTTTACTATTATATAAGATAGGTACAAAATTATTATTTCTAGATGGTTCACAATTTTCTGAAAAATAGTGATTTTGTATCTATCTTAAAAAATAGTAAAAAATTTCAAAAAAACTAAATAAATTTGATCTCTAGGAATGTTTTAACATGGATATCATGTTGAGCGGTTCAAATATTTTATTTGGACTTTGAAATTAAAAATAAAAATATTGGAGTACGATTGGGGCATGAAGCAATGGAGAATTTGAGTCCTCCTCATTTATCATATAGTATTTTCTTGAATAAAAAGAAAAGGTTAATATATTTTCTGAACTTTACATTTTACTCGTAGAACATATTTTAAAACAGATTAACAATATATAATACACAACAACTTGGATATATGTTAATTAAATTAACTTTTAGACATTGTCTGAACTCTGAAGTATGATGTTTGTGTTTTTAATAAACATGTTATATTTATATTTGAAAAATAAATAAAAAAACAAAGTAGTTGTTTCTAATAATACAGCCAATGCAGTACAATTTGTATTCAACTTGTAATCCACATGTCAATAAAAAAATTACAAAGAAAACAATAACAAATGTTACAGTTACATTTTCACTTTATGTGTTGCTTCCTGATCATCTACAGTACAACGCTATGATTGACAGAAGATCCACGCCGTTGATCCTCATCCAACTGCTATGATCTGCAATGTACGGCGGATCAGTTATTCATATCTGCCCGCGCACTTCTTTGATACAGCCAAGTTCTGAAACTTCTTACGGACACGTGTCGGTTGAGTAATAACCACTAAGGTAACAGAATATTTATCTTAATTGATAAACCGTCCGATCAGAATCGGGTCCAATCGCACGGTTTTTATCTAACATCAAAATTTCTATTACCTCAGGGAATTATGTTTGTCGGTCTAATTGTTATTATCAATAATCGAGAGTTAATTAATTTATTTTCGCCATCAACCATCTCCAACCACAAAAACTAGCATCTCTTGTTTTCTCCGTCAATCTCTCTCTCGGTCTCTTTCTTCCACCGCTTCTTTTAAATCGAGGCCTCCCTCCATTTTATTTTCTCAATGATCCAACTTCCAAATCCCAGAGCTAGATCTAAACCGATTGCTAACCCTAGTCCAGGCCTCTTCCTGTCGCCATGGCTGCTCTCCTCCGAGCTCCGCTCTTATCTGGAATTCAATTCGCTTCGAGGGTCTCTGATGTTGAATCCATTGATACGCCCTTCGGGAAATCTATGATTGTTGTCAGTGAGATGCTTCCCCCTTTCTCTCAATTTGGCGAAATTTGACCCTGACCTTAATTTGATGGTTTTTTTTTTAATCAGATTAATGATCGACGGATGAAACAGAGTAGATTACTCACCGCGGGTTTGATTGTCCGAGGATCAGACCAGTATGTGATTTATTGATTATTGGTTTATATCGGGAAGGATATTAGATAGCAATTTAATTTTTCATTGAATTTTCACTTGTGTCGAACTGATAGTAGAAACACATAATTAATTGCAATGCAATAGTCTAATATAGTAATCGCCAATATCATATGGACTATTCAAATTGATTTGGCATTCATTCGTAGCCAAATACAATACATCTTATTTGTAACCTAGTATTGATGAACCAGAATGTTTTTTTTATAAATCGTAATTAAAAAAAAATATTAACAGAAGAGGGTGATTGCATAGAAAGTTACAAAAACCATCAGTATTCAGTACCAAAGGTAAGATTCGGTACACCCCATGGGGTATCGAATCCTACCTTCGGTACACCCCCTGCCACAAGCTGCACACAAGACCACACCCAATTTTGTTAAAAATGGGGTGTACCGAACCATAGATTCGATATCCAGGTATTCGGTCACCTGTGTGTACCAAATCTATTGTTCGATACAGCCCTTTTTTTCTATAAAAAAAACATGGGGTGTACCGAATCGAGAGTTACGTAAACCCCCCCCCCCCCCCCCCCCCCCCCCCCCTTTTTTTTGGATTTCTTGTGGACTAGCCTACTGAAGGGTAAAAGGAGGTGGTTTGGTACACCTTGGGGTGTACCAAATCCTCCATTCGGTACTGATGTTTTTTGTGAAAAATCACAAATCACCCAATCAACCTCTTTTGTTATATTTTCTTATTTTTAATTATGTTTTATAAAAAAGGTTTCGATGAACCATGGGGTATGAGCTAATTATAGTCAGAGTGCTTCTCTTTTATTTTGGTCTTTGTTTATTTATATGTTGGATCAAGTTCTTTCTGTTAGTTTGACAAGCAAATTTCATTAGTTGAAAGTGAAAGATGTCTCGTCATCTCCTTTTTTTAGGTCAAAACGTGGACATGTAGCAAAGGCTTCCCAAGAATCAGATATTCAACCAACAACTTTGGCTGATAGCAAATTGGCAGGTCGGGGTCAAGGCATTGATGGTCTTGAGGTGCTAAAAAACAGGTTTTACAAATTCAAGGAGAGTGACTACCTGTAAGTGAACTTGTATGTAAATTGCTTTATATTTGGAAAATCAGGAATTTTACAACTTGATTTTACTTATTTGTGGTTGTTCTTTCTCCTATAGGGCAAATTCTGATTATTATAAAAAGCTTGCTCAGGGCCAAGATCCGAAGGTAAAGTGCAGTGACTATTGGGTTTATGTTTGATTTTAAAATAACACTAAATTAGAATAAAAAGACTTGTAAATAAAACCTCAAATTAAAATAAGAAAAATTGAGTAATTTCACATATGCTGTAGCAAAATAGTGCAAAGTATCCTTTGTACAGCTTTCAAGGGGAGTAATGATCAACCACAAAACATCACAAATTTTGATTAGGTAAAGCGGGTTAGTTAGGAAACTTGTGTTGGTTAACTTTTTGTGTTTGGTGGGGGGGGTATAAGTGAACTTTTCTGGTTTAGAGGGATATATCAGGATAGCTTTCGATTTGACAAGGTATCTGTGGTATTGGTTTATCTGGGCTTTCCTGAATGATAAATTTAAAATAAAAAAATAAAAAATCAATATAAGCTAGTATCTGACCTTAAATCATCTTGTACTACAGACATGTTGGTACCATACAGGAACACCTGTATGGTATTCATGTCCACTATGGTGATTTTATTTACAGAAAAGACAACCTGATTTTCCAATTTGTTATGAAGTACATAATTTTAGATGGACAATTTGTCTTACAATACAATTTTTCTTGCAAATGCAGTACTTTATTGTTGCATGCTGTGACTCTAGGGTTTGCCCCACCAAGATATTAGGAATCCAACCAGGTGAAGCTTTCACCGTACGCAATATTGCAAATCTTGTTCCTCCTTATGAGGTAACTCTAAATGTCAAATAATTTTAGTTCTTTGCTTACTCTTCACAACTCATTGCTTGAAATTCACTACATCAGTTTCTTCTCTATTTTTTTTTTCCCCAATTGTAGCATGGGCCATCGGAGACAACTTCTGCTCTTGAATTCGCAGCCAGCCTTCCATTGGTACTACTTTCTGGCTATAAAATTGAAATAAGTAACTTTTAGTGAATTATATTATTGAAATAAGTAACTCTGGTATTAATATGTTCAGATTAGGGACATATTAATTATTGGTCACAGCAAATGTGGGGGCATTAATGCACTTATGCAAAATGATGGTGATTGTGGGTATGACTTGGTTTCTCATAACTCTTTTTAATTTTTATTATTTATATATATTTTTTAATTATTTTCTTTTCATGTGTGTACAACATATTTCAGAGAACGTATCAAAGGTTGGCTTTCAGTTGCTAAGAGTGCAAGACTAACCACAAAAGCTGCATATGGATACTTGAACTTTGATAAACAATGCCAACATTGTGAAATGGTACCTTTCAATCACTTCTTTTCCTCTCCCTTGCTCACTCTATTAGTTAAAGCATGACGCATCACATATTTTAGTTTTTGGTAGTCAAATGCAATTATTTGGCATACCATTATTACCTGAAGATAATTTCCTTCTGTATTGTTTTGCTTTATAAACAATCATGCAATGTAATCATTATTACATAAAAAAAAATATTATATAGGAAAATAAAAAATGAAGAGCTGATACTTGACAAGGTTGAATTTTACTGAAGATCATTGAAGTAATACCAAAATTTTAAATTATTCATGATGTGTCTTTTTATCACAACAGTTCCTAAACTTTTGCTTAGTTCCAACCCGTCCATTCAACTTGTTTAAAAGCACAATAGATAGAAAGTATGGCTGTCAATAATGAAACTCTGAACACACTAATTAAAGCCCAGCCTATGTATAGTGCTGTTTGTAAATAACATTTTCTTATAATATATTTGCTAGCTTGGCACTTGCCAACCAACCATAAAAAAAATGCCCAGCCTATGAGTTGTCAAATCCCACAATTTTTTAACAAACCCATTGTTTTGTTTTTATAACTAATGCGTTTAGAAAATTTCCTGAGAAATCCAATGATGTAAAACATTTTTGCTGTCAAACTTGTGGGAAATTATTTTTTTACTAGTATAGTTGGTAAAATTGAGTTGTTATTATTAGACTGTAATAACTTGACCAGTCAATTCGGCATTTGACAATGTTAAACTTGAGAGAATCCCAATTGCGAACCTGTCATCATTCAATGCAGTGCCGGTCAAAGAAGAGCACCCAGCCTTAAATTTAACTTTCACTCATCGGTCGCCAGCTCGCTTTCTATTTTCCTTTGGAAAAAAACTTCCTTTCCAATCAATATGCTGTTGGTACTAAATATTATTTGTTAGCTAGTTTTGAGCATGGCTGCCTCATAGTTAACCACTGGCGAAATATACCTTCATAGTATAGTCCCCAAGACATGCCTATTTCACTATTTGAAATCTTTAAAATTTGATGTATTTTTACCTTCCATTTTGTTAACAGGAATCAGTTAATAGTTCACTCCTAAACTTACTGACATACCCATGGATAGAGAAGAAGGTCAATGAAGGGAAGCTTAACCTTCATGGAGGCTACTACAACTTTATAGATTGCTCTTTTGAGTACTGGACGCTTGACTACCGGCAAGAACTGGAGGGAGGCAGCAAATACGGCTTCAAAAACCACTCCGTATGGCGCTGAGCCTTTCTAAAAATGGGTATATTCCTCTTTGTTCTTTGTTTTATTATGGTTCTGACATGACTCGGGCCACCGGATCCTTTATAATATGCTCTGAGTTGGTATCCCATGAAGATGCTGGTGTTATATCTCATGCTTTTATTACTTGTATTTATCAAATGTTAACTTACTGTAGAAATCTTCTGATTCGAACTGAATATGGTAGGAAAATAATCATGAGATTGTGGTTATTGTAATGAGTACATTTTTTTCAGAAGAATAAATAAGTTCATTTTAATGCTTTCTCCAGTTTCTTCGACGTTTTGTTTTCATAGAAAATACAGAATACGTGTGAATCTGATTGTCTATGGATACTGTAGTTTATGATGCTGAACCAAGTTTTCTTTTCTCACATTTCGAATTTCATTAATCCATTGAGATTTTTTGTTAATGGCATACTGTTATACACGAATGTCGATGGGAGAAAGAAGGCTAAATATTTTATCATATACCGGAAAATAAAATTATAATATTAACCTTAGTGAAATTATAAAATTTTAATCATCTATGATCAACTTTGAAAATCCGGCCAAGAGTATATCGCATGTGCATAAGAATTAAGAAAGCATCGAAGTCCGACCACTTAAATGTCATTCGTTAACAGTACAAGACGTGTCAGCATTAAAAGTACAAGACCTGTGTCAGCAAACAATATGTAACCTTGGTGTCAATGTGTCATTCATAGTGACAAGATTTGTGTATTATACTCGAATTATATCCGAATAATTTGTTTTATTTTGTGATGTTGAACTGAACGTCGAATTATTTGGTTGACCAAACTTTGACTGAATTAAATCCGAATAATTTGTGAATTTTATGAATTTTTTCCGAATTTGATGAATATTTTCTAGAATATATATATATATATATATATATATATATATATATATATATATATATAGGGCACGGCTATTTTGCTGCTGGCAGCATTTCTGCCTAAGGTGCTGCCGGCCATTTTTTTATTTTGTGATTTTCAAACAACAAATCCAAACCGTTAGATGTTTAATCTATATTATAATCTACTTGGAGACCAAATTTTACATTTTTTTGAATTTTTTTACTATTTATTAAGCTGGTTTGAAAACCGCTGATTTCAATGCTGCAGAAATTTACTGAAATTAGCAGTTTTCAAACCAGCTTAATAAATAGTAAAAAAATTC
>CAXKVR010000466.1:0-21463 GCA_964058845.1 Carex sylvatica
GATTACACCCATATGAGCAACATGCTCTACAAATTTAGCCGGTGTCAATCCGTTAGTAAGAGGATCTGCTAACATAGAGTCTGTTCCTACATGTTCTATTTTCAATTCACCATTATGTACTCTTTCCTTTACAACTAAGAACTTGATGTCGATGTACTTGGACTTCGACGAACTTCGGTTGTTATTTGCGTACAGCACAGCCGAATTGTTGTCACAAAACAATTATAGTGGTCTCTCAATAGAATCCACCACTTGAAGTCTAGTGACAAAATTCTGTAGCTAAACACCATGATTTGATGTCTCATAGCATGCCACAAATTCTGTCGCCATGGTGGAAGATACAACAAGGGATTGTTTTGCACTCTTCCATGAAATGGCTCCTCTGGCTAACATGTAAATGTAGCCAGATGTTGATTTCATGCTATCATGACATCCTCCAAAATCAGAGTCGGTATAGCCAATGACCTCTAGCTTCTCCGATTTCTGATACGTGAGTATATGATCTTTTGTTCACTTAAGGTGCCTCAAGAGGCGTTGATTTAGACCGAACTTGTCTCCCTTTGCCACAGGGGTATTTCTTAGTTTATAGTCATGCATGACATATCTTGCCAAAACCTTATCGATATAATTTCTTTGAGATAATCCTAATATACCTTGGGTTCTATTCCTCAGTATTTCTATCCCTAGGACAAATGATGCATCACTAAGATCTTTCATATCAAAATTCTTCATCAGAAAGTTCTTAGTTTGTTGCAACATACTTATATCATTACTCGCAAGCAAAATGTCATCGACATATAAAACCAAAAGCACAAATTTACTCCCACGGAACTTGAGATATATACACTCATCCACAATGTTAGACTCGAATCCAAATGTGACAATCACATTGTGAAATTTGTAATACCACTGATGAGACGCCTGTTTTAGCCCATAGATGGATTTTTTTTTATTTTTTATTTTTTTAAGTTTGCATACCATAGACTTTGCATCTCCTGATACATAGTTTTCTGGTTGCACCATATAAATTGTTTCTTCAATATTACTATTAAGAAACACAGTTTTAACATCCATCTGATGAAGCTCCAAATTAAAATGCTTAATCAATGTCAATTTGATCTTTAAAGAGACTTCCAAAAATAGAGTATTGATGATTCCAATAACATATCAATCGATATGCCTTCCTTTGGGCCGACAATATTGATTATATGTAAAACATAATAATCATCACTATACTCTATGTACACATAATTTTAACAATCATTAACCTTCCTTTGGGCCGGTTGATGCTTGCATTCATCAAATAAAATCAAATAGAAAGTCTCTTAAATCTTTAGTGACAAGACAAACTTTGTATTTCTTTATTGGCACTTCTGAATTTTCTTGAGGGCTTCCAGTATTGTCTGAAACAATCTGGCCTACACCCGTCTCTGGATCTTGTTGAGTTTGAATTTCAATAATGATTTCGACCGTAATGATGTTTTGAGTAAAACTCGGATCTATATCCACAAAACTCGCAACACCTAATGGAATATTTGCATATTTTCTTTTGAAATCAATTATTTTCTCACCCCCCACAAACTTAACATCCTCGAAAAATTTTGCATTTTTCATCTCAAATACATTATGTTATGTAGGATTATAAAATTTATAACCCCTTGAGCGCTCGGCATACCCAACAAAATAACAACTAATTGTCCTTTCATCCAGTTTCTTTTCGGCAGGTTTGTAAGGCCTTGCCTCAGCTGGACATCCCCATACTCACGATTTAGTCTTAATTCAGAAATTTTAAATTTTAAATTATAAATTCTAGTAAAGGCCATAATGCTAAAAAAATATTTGATGATTATCCTTTATTGTCACAGCGTATTTGAATTTCACAACCAGGTAAGTTCCCAGGTAAGTCAGGGATCACTAGGATTCGCTTCAAATTCCGACTTGCCTTGACATTGTTACGTTCATAGTGTTGCAACTTGTCTTAATAAATCACCATATATTTTATGAGTCTTAATATCATCATAAAACCAAAATATCAGTTTCCATTAAGCGGCTACCTTTGGGTAACGGGTCAATTTCTTATGATACTTTGCGCAATAATAAAGTACTGATAACCTAGAACATACCGAACAACATGCCTTCCTTTGGGCCGACAATGTTGACATATGTGTAAAATTTTTGATTATCACTATACTTTATTATTACTCACTTGCACAAATAATTTTTGTAACCATTACCTTCCTTTGGGCCGATAATGATTACATCCATTAATTGCACCTTAACTTCCTTCATAAAATGCATTTGAATTAACCTCATCAAAAGAGGTACCTTTGGGTACAATTAGGAATCAATTAATTCAAATCCAAATTACATATCCCTTTGCCTTTAAAAGAACGATAATTTATACCATAATTATATAATCTAAATGTGCAATCAAACTAACGCAAAAGAAAAATTTAATTGCTTCACAATAATTTGCAGTTTTCAAAATTTGACTTTACCCTAATCAAATTATTGCATACTCTGTTGTGGTCTAAAAATAGCAGCGGAATACTTAAAAAAAAATTGTTTAACAAAATCACTTTACTATGTTATAATCAAAATAGAAATTTCAACATAATTTGATCCGAATATAATTCCAAAACTTTGATAATAAGTATTGAGCATATAATCCAGCCGAATCAATAAATTCAGAATATGCATATATAGTAATCAACAAATCAGAATATCTAGCCGAATCAAATAAATCAATAAATCCATAATTATTGCATATTCTGATTTAGTAATAAAATTACCCAAATTATTGATTATAACATGGTAATTTTTTTTTTTTTTATTTATTGCTCGGATAGCATAGTAATAAAAAATAAACAATTTCAAAGCAATTGAAAAATCAACAATCAATTGTTTATTCTTTAGATCAATTCTAAACAAACAATCCAAATTGGCATAGGAGTGGCTCTGATACCACTTGTTGGAACTTTATTGTTACACTAAAACAATTCAACCACATAAACAGTTCAATTCAATATGCCACTATTGATCTACCTATGCCAAAATGGCCATCATGCAAAATTCATCAATTCTTAGGGAGCAGACGCAATACCTGATTCCATTAGTGTGTTTGCGTTAAGCTTCTCTCAAAAGCGGTTGATGAACTTGTGTGAGACAGCGGCAAGAAAACCTTCGTACAGATGTAGAGGTTGAAGCGTCGACGGCCTCCTTAGTGATAGGATGAAGCCTTCCAAAGCTACAAGACTGCCCTTGTGAGATCGTGTTCACAATTTCTTAATGATCTCACATCTCTATTCTTTAATGGGGAGAAGTAGAGAAGGCTACAGAATTACTAGATGACGGCTAGAGAATTCTGCAACTTTTCATATATTCTTGTGCTTTGGGGACCAACCTATTTATAGAGATGAGGGGTAGACATATTGCCAAACCCTAACCCTAAACCGATTTTCTGGCCACATGCCAACTTTAAAAAAAACGTGCATCAAAAAACGTGCCATTGCATCAAAATCCGTGCAGCAGCTAGAGAATCGGTTTTTCCTTAATTGCAAATTTCAGAATCAGTCCATCAATGATTTGATATTTGCCTAAATTGTTCTACACATTTGTGGACCATATCCTAATGAATATATTGATTGTCTATTTCTTTATTTGATCACTTTAATTGACAACCATATATGACAGTAAACAATGCATAATTAGATTACATATATGCTCAATGTTGGCATTAAATCCAACGAGGTTGGTAATAAATCCAACAGTATTCGCATAGCGCATCAACACAATCTCATAAGCTTCTTGATAATTCAAATCTCAACTCGAATCGAGGAGATAAGAAGAGATCAAAATCTAGATCCAACGAGTCTAGATCAATTTCATGCAAGAAGGAGAGAGAGAGATCAAGCTCGGCGAGATGATGTGGCGGCGACACAAGGCGCTCGACCACATGAGGAGGCGCATCCATAAATCCGAATCTAAACAAGGATTAGATTGCATCACCTCAAATAGATCAAATCAAAATCGATCTAGAAGAAGCAGAACCGTCGGACCCGATCCACTCGGCTTGGAGGATCGATGGCAGATGGCGGCGCACGGCCTAGGCGACTTGGCCTAGATCCGGATAAGGTGGAGGCTCAGCCCGAGGAGCTCGGCCAAGGCGTGGTGGCGCGGCTCAGCTTCGGGCTCGGATCCGATCGGATCAAGTCGATCCGAATCGGCCTTGGCGCGTGGAGACCCGTGGCGGCGACATGGCCAGCGGTTGGCATGTGGAGTGGCTCGGCCCTCCTCTTATCCGATCAACATGGATCAGATAGAGGCATACACGGATCAAATCTGATCCGGACTTGATACGGCTCGACTTCAAGGCGATCAACCACGCAGTGTCGAAACATCGATCAAAAGAGAGTTGAATCTCTTTACTTGGCTGAAATCACTGTAGAAACGCTGTAGGACATAGTACTGTAGCTCGGCCCATTACTGTAGCATTTCGTCTCTTTTGCAAGAAAGATGAATCAAAGATGAAAAAGTGAGAATTAGATCCAAACAAGTGATATAATTAAAAAGAGAGAAAGTAAATCTTCTCTTTAATTAGATCTTGCTAAAATGAAATTGACATGACTTGAATGGAGGGATCATGTGTTTAAATAAACATGAAAGATTACCCTCCAATTAATTAGAAGCGTGCATTAATTAAAAGGGGTACAAAAGTAATATCATTCAAAAGTGGTGTATGCACCATGAGTTCATTTAAATATAATTCAAATGGAATCCAATGCTTCCCTTATGGCCCCCACTAGTGACTTGCCCTCCAAACAAACTCTCATCTCTTCATAATGTTGACCAGGTCAGCAAAATTCTTATCCTTTGGTCAATCTCGAAGTTGACCAAGTTTGACTTTCGTCAACCTTCCTTTTTTAAGCCATATCTTTTGATCTACAAGTCTGTTTCACGCGTTCCACATATCCACGCGCTCGTCTATTAATCTTCTATCATTTGGCACACTTTAATTCACCAAAATAGCAGGATTAATACACCTCATATAATTAAAACATAATTTGTACAGGCGTACAACTAGTTACAAATTTACTTTGATCATGTCTTCATATCTCTCATAGTGTTGAACAATCTAATAACTCGTATTATATAATTCACTATGCATGTTGTCTCCAACATATATGCACGGTGTCATAAACTCGTATGACATCTCGACCAGTGACCTTGGAGGTGTGACCGGTTTGGATCTGTATTATATTGGCAATCTGGAACAGCTAGTTTTCAGTTAATCAAGGTTAGCGTATAGTAACATGCCTTGACTATCCAATTATACAGACGACATGTTTCCAGACAGCATCGTAGATCCAATACAGACAATGCATAACACTGTCTGTGTTGTTTCCAATATCTCATGACTATCCAATGATGAACGCGAGACATGATGTTTGTCATTACCGTTGTATCATCGATTATGTTTCTTGACACGTGAGTATTATATTATAATACCTGATTGCAGCTAGTCAATCAGGCTGTGCACATATAATATAATCTCTATCAAGGGGCCCAGGGATATCATAGTTTACCGCATACACCAGGATGCAGGCGTCATACCCAACGTACCCAACGTAAGTGCTGTACACAGATAATATGTCTGAATGACCCATTTTTACAGAGAGCGTTGGACATAAACCACTAATGCACATTCCTTAAGCAGGCATACCATATATCTCATACTTAAGATAACAACGCCGTGAACCATCAATGAAAAAACACAGAATCCACAATGATGTTCACGCATGGTCAAATCCGATGTCATATAGACATTTATATGCATCTGTGACATTGAACCGACAATAAGTCCGAGTTGATCCGTAAGCTTAAATCACAACATTCAATCGTCACACTAGCCTTGAGTGCAATCATTGTTCCCTGATGATTACTTTGGCTATGAATACTTTAAAGTTCATTACTTTTATAGTATAGTTGCCACTCAATCTAAAATCGTAGATAAATCACAAGTAATACAACTTCTAGACTACTAATTAACTCTCGTCAATCATCTACAATTCATATCAAAAACAAATTTCAGTTTGCTCTAGGACACTAATTTTTTTCATTTCGTTGGCGAGCAAGGTAAGATGGTAAATCGTAGAAGAATTATATAAATCTTCATATAAAAATATTTGCTTATAAATGAGGCTTACATTTAATGCTGGAAGAGATAAGAAAATGATTAATAAAATTATTAGTATTGTGCTTATACCCTACAATAAAGATATATTATAAAAAAAATCATACAAAATGATTTTTTTTTTTATTGTTATGGTTGATGGACATGTCAGCAAATAATTTCAAATCAGGAATAATGAGAATTAGAATAGAAATATGAGGGAATCACATGTAACACAATTTGAGATTTCATGCGACTGCTGTAATGAAAAATCAGAATGAATATATATGATGATGCCACTTATATGGAATGAATGGAGGAGACCAAAGAATGATGATGTAACTATCAGTACGTGTCTAAAAAAATTTAAACTTTTACATGTAAAAAAATATAAAAAAGATATAAATAAAAAAATTAATCAGAGAAATAATATTCAATATGAAATTTTGACTTTTAATCACAATTGTTGACAGATCAGGGTATCTATGTGCTTAATATAATAATGGAGATGATTATTTAGTTGTTTACATAAAAGGCATTTTGGTAGTAGTACCAATGAAGAGTTGAAATGAATAATAAATGGATTTACTTGTAGTCTTGGCATGGGTCGTTTATGCCATTATGATTTGATTTTTGTTATCTTAGCTTTCTTTCTTTATTTTATTTTTTATTTTTTGAAAAAAAACTTGTGTCAACTTTGATATTTATTTTCTTACGAGAATTAACATGCATCTCTCCTTAAAAAGAGAAAGAGAAAGAGAAAGAGAAAGAGAAAGAGAAAGAGAAAAAGAAAATCTATCATCGTCTGCGCTAGACTTATCACCGTGTGTTGGCTTAGCCTTACTAAATCTACATATTTGAACTAACGTTAGTACATTCCCACTTATTTTGAAGCAATACTTGAAATGACACATGGTCGGAGACCAACAGGCAACAGTTCATCATGTTTGCTATGTTTAAAGGACCATCATCTTTTCAGTTTCAGAGTATCAAAATCAATGATATAATAACCATCGATGAAGACCTTGTGACAAGCGGGGCCAACATTTTGTGCTTTCAATGATCCTTTGATGGTTTGATGTGGACCAAAAGGAATAATTTTTTACATACACAATGTTCTCAGCGAATAATTTGATACAACCTACTGCAACAGTGTTTTGTTTCTTTTCTGTCATTATTACAAATAATTCCTAAATTCTCCAATATCCTGTGCTTATAATAAAAAATTGCGACAATCAATTATAACATGTACATATTATTGGTGCCATCAGGCTCCAAATTATTCGGACCCAATTTGACCCACTTGACAGTTCACACAGCCTGGCCTTTCAAAGAGAACACAAAAGCCTCTAATGAATTAGGCCGCACAAACACGTACTCTTCTGTTTGTACTTTATATACTGGCAGTTGCCTTTTGATATTTTGATAGACGTTTGTCATGTGAGCGCACATGCCATAATGAATAATTAGTTCCTTTCCTTTCACTCATCTCAAATTCTCAATAGATGCAGATGCAGATGCAATCTAGGACCCACCCCTCCACCTCGAGCAGACATTACGTCTATTTCCTTTCATACCGCATCTAATTCTACCACAGGATTCTGGTTAATTAATTTTCTACTACTCTCTCATTCAATTCATTTCCAGGAGAATATATATTTCAGGAGACACAACGAAAGCTGTATGATAGATGTTTGAAATGCTACTTCAAAACACATATTATATTGTATATTAGCTTAGCAGCTATTTATTACTATAAAGCCCAAGCATGGTGAATTAAAAACACACTTCTGCGGCACAGAATTACAAAATAAATAATAAAAAATAAATAAAAGAAGGAAAAACTAAACTAAACTAAACTAAACTAAACTAATTAATGTTAAATGGCTGGCCTGTTTGAGGCTTCAATGGATTGGATTTGGATTTTGGAGTAGCCTGTCCATTGTGAAATAGGCCAAGATTCCATCAACAACTTAATTTGCTTCCTTACATGCATGCTTTAACTGGTAATAAGACAAAATCCTCAATCTATGGTGATGTAATAATAAATCTAGCTAGGCTAGCTAGCTACTATATAATAATATACTATACATATATATATATATAGCTGAGAAATCCTCTGAAAATGTCAGTATATAGCTTCAAGGAAAAATCCAATAATGACGCCGCTTGTTTTGTGAGAAATTAATATGCTCAATCTATCAAGCAAACTCATCAATATTGAAGTTTCCAAGATATGCTACTGTTGATATTTTCAAGAGGCAAATTTCTTGCTCCATGCATGCATGCATGCAAGTGTGAAATGGAGACCGAGAATTCGAAACAGAAGCCTTCAGCAAACTAATTAAATATCCCAATATGAGAACAATATATTCTTCTATCATGATCAATTTTCAATTGCAGCATAACTCCATTGAAAAATTGGAATCTAGCAATTCTTCTATCATCTGTTCAACATGATCCTCCTCGAGATAACCATACCCAACTTCTCCCACACAACCTTCCTGTTTTACCACCATGGTCGGTACGGCCGCCGCAGGCCTTGTGGGACTTGCCACATTACTCTGTTGCACCGGTTGTGCGGTCACTTGTGCAGAGGCCATATTGAATCGGTGCAATTTCGCAGTCAGGGCAGCTGACAAGTAGGTGCAATTTGCCGAGGGAGGCATGTTTGGATCATACACAAAGTTTGTTCTTGCTCTTGGACCACACATTATACGAGCGGCCTCGTCATATGCCCGAGCTGCATCCTCGGCTGTCTCAAATGTTCCCAACCATATTCTAGTCTTTCTGAACAAATAAAAATAAAACCAAATGTTAATCAACAATCCATACACAAGTTTTGCAAATCGATTGATTGATCATCTGGCATATATAATATCAATTAAAAAGAAAAAGAAAAAGAAAAAGAAAAAAAAGGGAATGTTACAGGAGAGGGTGGCGGATTTCAGAGACCCATGAGCCCCAATGGCGTTGTCGTACTCCACGGTACCGTTGCTGCGGCTTCGCCATGAAACAGAGAGAGGGAGACAAAAAGAGAGACTGATTTATGGTTGTATGAATGAGAAATAGATGTATATAGATTATAGAGCAGATGGAAAGAAGGGTTGAAACTGTGAGAGCAGGGGAAGAGGGGGGAAGCAATTTATACTGTGTTGGTGATACGAACTCTCTCTGTATGAAATTTGGAGTGGGACCCATGCATGGGACGTAGATCAGACTCTCTCTGTATTCCATTGGAGATTTTCCTGGGCCAACCCTGCCACTGCCATGAGAAAAATAAATAAATTTTGGGGGGTCCCACTGGAACGGTCTTTGTTGACTACCCTGTACCTGATTGTCTCGACAGTCGACACTGGAAATGAAAGTTTAGTTTAGTATATTTCTTTATTTATTTATTTTCCAACTGTTTAGATGTTGGATTCTACTTGTGTGATTGATTTTCTAGATTAAATGTGTAAGCAGTAAAAAATTGAAAAGAAATAGACGACAAGACAATGCAATGCGGCTAAGTAATAGGAGAGAAAGTCGGCACCAGTGGGAACTGGGAAGAGAAGCAAAGCCAGAATGAATGAGATACAGTGTACGAGGCGAGGCGAGATTCATTTAATTTCAATTTTCAACTATAAATATAATTATAACGCGGTCAAAATGCTAACCCGCGTTTAAATCTGTTTTCACGGTCAAGCAACCAAGCATCCGAGAAGTTGATCCAATTAAATATCATTAATGTCATAATGTGACAAAGATTTGTAAGATGGTCATTCAATTTGTCTGATTGAAAACTGTTGGATTAGATTAATTAATCATTGAGCTGGATTCTTTGAACTAGCACAATTAATTAATTAATTAGCATACAAATAATACAGAATAATTATTGATCACCGGCATCTCATGATGAGATCGATACTTACAAATTGGACTTAAGATCACCTTCAAATATCTTAATCAGAAAGACAGTATTTTAATTAACTATTTGTTTCGAATAATGAAAAGTTAACTTATATTCGTTACAAACTGTATATATATCAATTAGACGGTTCAAATATTGTCCACTTCACTCAAAATATACAACAAAATAGAAACAAAATTAGACTTTCAAAATATAGAGATCAAATGTGAACGAAGATTCAATTATATAAAAAATTATGATAATAATGATATTAATTTATAATACTTATTATATTTTATTTAAAATTATAAAAAATAAATACAATTTTTTTATAAAAAAATAGACATTAATTGACCTCATTATTCATTTTGCTGGCTTTCGCTCCTGCAAGAAGATAATAGCGATACAGACTAAAAAATAAAATGTAAGATTATTATATAAAATGTTGGATATCATATATTGATGTTGTATAAGAATTGTCTGTAATAATTAGAGGTTTAAATAGTATTTATCGTGTCATTATGTAAATTAAAAAATAATGCTATTTAAAACCATGGTACTAATTAATGTATGTGAAAAATAGCCAGTTAGTAGATCCGGAAAATCCATTTAACTCTATTTTCTTAAAAATATTATATTTATAATCAGGACTGTAGTTAGAAATTGCGGTACCAACAATGCATTTAATATCACACTTATTGTATTAGTGTAGTAAGGGTTGTAATACAACTTTAAACTGCGATCCTGATAAATATAGAATTAAAAAAAAAATAGAGTTAAATGATTTATTCATCTTTTTAAAGATGGTATATTAAAAAAAAAACGGTTAGTGAATTATAGATTCCGCGTATTTTATTGTTCTTCACAATTTAGAGTGTTGCAGAGTGAAACAATTTTAGTTTGTAAATCACTATAAAATTATATTCAAATTACTTGAATAAAAAAGAACACTTTCTATTCAAATAATTTTTTTTGAATAAAATTGGAGATCAAGCTACTCAATTATTTAATATCCTTATTATTACAATAAATAATTTCTTCCATCTGAATTTCGAACTCATGACTTCTCACATAGAGATTATGTGTCTTTACCATTAGATCAGATACTAGTTATTCTATTCAAATAATTTGCTAATCTGGTTTATCAAATTTTTCTATTCAAAATATTAAAAAGAATTCTCTGATTCTTTTTCCATGTATATATATATATATGCATTCAAGTTGGATAGAAGAACTTAGCAAAATTCGTTTTTTTCCGCTTCTAGTGAAAGAGAAGCGATTTCAAATCCTAAGTACCGTTGCCCTTTCCCCCTCCCTTCCTCTCATTCCTTCTAGTTCTTACCTTCGACACAACAATATAATACCTTTTCTTCTCTCATCACTATCTCCTCAAACAAAAAGAAGAATAAAGAAGAGAAAGAGGGAATAGAGCCAATTGCAAGCTGATCGAAGTCGATATGAACACAAACAAAATCATCAAAATTCAGAGCATAGAGTCAAATATCCTATATTGATAATTTAGTCTACCTCTTAACTCCATTACACATAACCTCATACGGCCACTATTTGTCTCTGCTTCGGTAAAGAATAAAAAACAAATTAAGTTTACACCAAAGGTTTTCGCTTTCAAAGAAAGTAAAAAGGAAATGACGAGACTTAATTAGGAAGAAATTGCATGTATAAACTGGGTTCAGCACTCCGGATTTTCTGTGGCTAGAGACGCCTGCAGAAGGCATGTAAAAAGTGATTCAAATAATATCCGATTAAATATAGTCAATGGACCCTCGTAACATCCAAATTCAACGAAGTCATGACTAAGATTCGGATGCGCCCTCACACTGCACCAGAACGGTTTTATTGCGATCGATATTAGTGACCGATGATGTCGATTACAAATAGTTGATTTTTTCAAAAAATCAAAACAAAAATTATCGGCGACCATGACTTTCAACGACTGGTGTCTTTGCCGATCGCTGAATTTTTTTTTTTTTTTTTTTGCACCGAATTAATTTTTTTGCGATATTTTTTGCATATTTTTTGCCTCAAAACCCACATTCGCGCCCCAGAGATCCAAAATCCACATTCTCTGCCCTTTTTCCTTGTAGCGTCAAAACCCTAGCGCCACCGTCGAAACTCCCTATCGTGCCACCCTAGTCCTTCCCTTCCTCTCGCCAGCAGCCCTTCCCTTCCTCTCGTTGATTCCCTGTCCCCTTCCTTTCCTCCTTGCACCAGTCAGCAACCAGTTGTACCTAATTTATAAAATTTGTAGCTAAAATATGAGAGAGATATGGTGGAGAAGTATGGAGAGGATTAGGGGTGCTAATGAGAGGTAACTCGCTCAAAACTCAGTCCGATCCATTCATTCTTTCATTAAAGTCCGACTCTGCTCGACAAAATTTTAAAGAGTAAAATCCAACTCGGCTTGGTCCATTAGACTCTTTAGGATCGGCCTGAACTCGGCTCGGCCAAAACTCAAAACTCGGCTCAAACTCAAATAATTGAGTTTTAAATGAAACAAAGGTATATTTAAAGAAAAATAATTTCTATAATATTACAAATCAAAGTTTTCAGAGATGCGAGAAATCCAAAAACAACAAATAAATTCAAATTATAACAATAAACTAAACAACCCATAAATTCAAAAACAACAAATAACCATAATTCAAAAACAATAAACAATCCATGAATTAGAGACACAAAACTCTTCACATTACAATTCAAAACGCTTCACATTACAAAAGCATAAAAAACTAAAGCTGCTGGAACCTTCATCTTTTTCAATTGCCAGGTGATTTTCTTTTTTCCAAACCAAGCACTCCACAAAATATCATAACACTCGCTGGTCCTGTGACATTTTATAAAAGAGCAGATGATTACTTAAATTAATTATTTCTAACAAAAAAGAATAAATGTGACTCATAGATTAGGGTGTTTAATCATAACATAAATCCGAAGTTGATCAATCTAAAAAAGGTTATGCTGAGATGTGAATTTCAAATAAGATTTAAATTTTAAAGAAAATTATAAATAAAGTATTTACCTCTAACACTAATCAAGAATGTGGCATGAATGGACGGAATTGGCCCAAGTTGAAGCTCTCATCAATAGAAGCAAACCAATCATTTGAACAAAGGAGTGCCTCGACTGTCTCCGGTGTCATGGAACTCCGCATGTGATCTGTCAAGCGACCCGCTGCACTAAAAGCAAACTCAGATGCAATGGTTGACACTTGAACCGCCAAGAAATCCCTTGCCATTTTTGTCAAAGTCGGATACAATTCTGAATTTCTTCTCCACCGTTGCAAAATATCAAATTCTTCATCGAACTCTACCACCATGGCATCTTATAGATAGTTATCCAACTCGGATCTCTTCTGTCGTGATTGACGGCTTTGAGAACGAAACTCTTGAAAACTGATCTCAAGTTTCTTTTGTTTCTCGTTTTGACGTTCCACTTGCGGTGACATACTAGTTGTCGCTTGGTCAATTTTGCTCTCATATTCCTGGTACCATTTTTTAAGCGACTTCTCCACACACTCAACTTTTTCTTTGTATGCATCAGTGCCTTCTCCATATGCAATACCAAAACAGAATTTCACCCATTCAAACTTTTTTCGAGGATAAAAAACAGAAGCTAATGTTAGTATTCCGTTCGGCTCTTCCCAATATTTTTTGAATTTCTTTTGCATTTCCTTTGATAAGCTTTGCAAAATGAGATTGTTATGTTCTTCCAACAAAGTGCTATGAATAGTCCACACCTCCTTCAAAAACTCATGTGAAGAAGGTCGTCTAAAGGTTGAAAATTCCTTTGTTGCATCCCAAAAAACCCGCAAAAACTTTTCCATCTCTACCGCCACATTCCAATCCTCTGAACTAGGAACAATCATCGCACTACCATCTTCATATCTTAGCAAGGCATCCTTGTACTTCAAAGCTTCAACGACCATATCATAGGTCGAATTCCATCGAGTGATGCAGTCTAAAGTCAACCCTCTTTTAGATTGGTAACTGTATCGCATTTAGGATTTGGTTGAAGATTTATAGTCGTGGGCCACTCGAAGTTATGTACCGCATCAACTCTCTAATTTTTGTCAAAGCCTGCCGAATGACCACCATACCATCCTGCACCATAATGTTCAAGATGTGAGCCCCACATCTCATGTGCATGTTTTCACCCTAAAAAACAGGCTTGTCCCAAAACGTGTATTCCAGAAACACCATGGTTGCTGAACAGTTATCAAGAGTGATCGTGAACACCTTCTCATCCAACTTCCACTCAAATATAGCTTTCTTCATCGATTCTGCAATCGTATGTCCCGAATGTGGATAAGGTGTTTGATCGAAAGATATAATCTTTTTATGAAGATTGAATTCCTTATCGATATAATGTGCCGTTAGGACTAAATATCCCAAACTGACACTTGAAGTCCAAATATCAGAAGTAAAAGACACGTGGGAGTCCAATTCTTCAAACTTGTTCAACGAAACCCTCTTTCCTGCCTTAAATACCTCTACAACATCATTCCTCAAATTCTGACGCCCAACAGCTCTGTACTCGGGTCTTAGTGATCTCATAGTCAGTTTCCAAAACTGACTTTCAATGACCAAAAATGGTATCCAGTATCTATGAAGAACATCGTCATGAGATCACAGGTCAAATCGGGATCATATTTAAAACTAGAGAAGTCACCTCCTTTACCCGACGAGAACATCTCTCTTGCTTTCTCGTTGATTTGTGTGCATGCATTAGTGATATGCCGATTTAGGTGAGAAGTCTCCAAAGTAGGACCGTGAGATAACACTTTAGAGCAATGCATGCACACAACCGAGCCGTCTCCTTTTTGCTCGAAATGGTCCCATGCATTGGATCTTTTTTTTCGGTTTTGCCTTACTCTGATCGTTCCACTTTGAGAATCTTCGACAACAAGGTTTGCTTGCGAATGAGATTGAGACATTACGGGAGATTGCTACTTAAAAAAAAGACCAGTATTAGATATTCTGATATAAATTAAAAAATATATCTAATTTTTTAACCCTCACCACTTCATAGTTCATACAAAAAGACTAATATTATTCTAGTAAATCTGGAATACGAAATCAAAATAATAATGAAAACCTGATCTTGGTTAAATTGAACACCAAGCTCATGAACTCAAATATAAACTTGGAGGCAGTAAACACAAATTCTCACAAGTTTTTTCAAGTTCATACAAACAAGTTCTACAAGCTCATACAAACAAAATTTAAGTCCAATGACATGGTTAAACATAACTGACTCAAGTTAATGTTATAGAAGCATCACAAGTACAAATGTGACTTATGCACAAGTAAATCAACAAAAACAATTCAAATTTGGGCTTCACAAGAATCTAAGGTTAAAACACTAGAAATACTACAAGCTCATATATATATATATATATATATATATATATATATATATATATATATATATATATATATACCAGAATAGTTATGGAAGGGCTGTCAAAGCTCTTCTGAAATGGTGATTCATCTCTGTAGAAGCTCTACCAGTGGCAGATCAGTCGCCTACAAGCATACAACAAACTAATCAATACAGATAAATCGACACATTTTATTATATCACATAAAGCCAAACTAATACATTCAAAGATCTTTCGTTTTGATATCCAAAGATCTTTCGTTTTGACACATTTTATTGCACAGAATGATTCTAATTGCAAATTCTGAGAATAGATTCTAATATCTTACTTCAGAAAGCTGGAGATTGGAAACAACATCATTTATATACAGACATACTCACAAAAACATATACTGTTAACAGTAGTATAACAACATCATTTATATAATGGATGGCGAATTTTTCAATTTCTGAATTAATTAATAGAAAAGAACTATCTTTCAAGAAATGAGAAAGGAACATGTTTGATATCTTGCAAGCAACCGAATGAATGTGCATAATTGAAAACCCAAGCAGAAACCTCTAAACCCAATGAATGTGCCTACTTTACCATACTGGTACTTGACTTGAGATAGTCATTATTAACTGGTCAGATGTAATCTTTGGGTACCAAAAAAAATAGTGTAACAGCTAGAAATGAAAGTAGAAGTTTTCGGAAGCAACTTGTGTACCTTTGAATAATTTCAAAGACTTGTGTATATGGTGTGTCGGCTGATGCATTGCTGTTGGGAAATGGAGGGATGTAAGATTGCTGATATTAAAAACAAGAAACAAAGAAAGAAAGATGAGTTGTGTATATGGTTTTGAATATTTAGAAACAATCTAAGTGAAAAATATTATGAAATAAAATCTATTTGCATTAGTTGAATTACCATATTATATTATACAGTTTGATTAGGTCAAATACCAGTATGAGTTTCAAATCAAGATTTGCAATTAAGGACTAATTTATCTTAAATTGTGCAGAAATGAAACTTAACTGCACAACTCAAGAGTTAATCATGCTTAACTATGATTAATTGTGTAACCAGTTGTACCGACATTTTTTTGTGTGTGTATCAGCCTAAAATAATTCGTGATTTGGAAATTTCTAATAGTGTGATCTTTTGAATAAGTTCGTGTTAATCACATTTCTTACAAAAATAACCTCTCCATTTTCATTAATTGAATATTGTTAGGGGGTCACAATCTAGATCGATAACAGAATTGAAACAAATTCAAGACCAATTAAGTGCCAGTTTATAAATCAAATTCAGCAGCAAATGACCCCTTTGACAGAGTTTTTTGTTTTTGTTTTTTTTTTATCATTTTGAACCCAACTAGTGTAACAACTAATGGTCAAATTAAAAAAAAAAGGCTTTAAATCTCTTAAATGCCAATTGTGTACCTTTGAATAATTTCTTTACAATGTGAAAGATGGCAGCAACTTCAATTGGGTTCCTCAAGCTCCTCTCATACTAATCAACTATGTACATACAGTTAATTTTCAGTTTTAATAAATAAACTTAATAGAACTAGGCTAATAAGGCCGGAAGAAAACCCATAATCACTGTGTCTTTGTTGTTGATGGATATTTTTCTAATTGCATGGCGATAGGGAGAAAGCAATGGAATACCTCTTGAGATGAACGGGAGATACGAGCCGCGTCGGTGAGCCGAGCCACGTCTGGCTACTCAAGAGCGGCGGTGCAGTGAGATCTGGGGAGGAGACAGAGTGCAACTTTGGAAAGAAGAGCGACGACGCAGGGAGCCACGCCTGGCGACTCAAGAGCATCTTGGGAAAGAAGAGGAATGAGACGATGCGCGATTCAACTCAATGGGCAGCTCATATCGACTTGGGATCGGTTCGGCTCGGTTAGATTAGGATGATTTATTTCGAGTTCCGACCGAGTTCAAGCTTAACTCAAATTGAGCTGAGCTCAATTTGACTCATTAAAGAACTCAACTCAAAGTCCATGGACCGGCCAGACTCGTTTAGCAAGCCTTGAGAGGATAGAGAAACATGGACCAAATACGACGGTGACCTCTGGTACTCTACGGGCATTGATGATCAGAATGTCTACGACGATAACTATGGTCTCGGTTAGAAATGGAACCAGGAGGCATTCATTTGATAAGTTTAGGGGGCGCCACATGAAATAAGTATTCATTAGAAATAAATATTTATTAGAAACTGCAATGTAATTGACTAATTTATGGGGGATGCCTGGCCCCTACTTGCACACCCTAGTTCCTCCCTTGGTCTCGGTGCTCTAGGTAAAATAAATATTTTTTGAAATTTGAAATTTATTTATAGTTTTGTCAGATAATACTAATTGTCTTACTTTTAATGTTTTAGGCAAGACGAGATGCATGTTTCGCTCCAGTGATTCTACCAGTGCTTAATCATATTCTTCTATGCCGCTAGCTCTACATCTCAAAGAAAAAGATATCGACATGATATCTTCTCGGGTACTTGATAGGATGGAGGCTCAGTTGGAGGCTTGGTGGGAGGCTCGGTTCAAAGCTTCTCCGGTATGAAATTCAATATTATCTTCTCCAGTGGGAGGCAGGGGTTGGATGTTGGCAGCGATGGTACTGCTTAGTTTAGTTATTTATATCTTGTTCAGATGTTTGTGTTGACATTTCTGGTTTAGATAGTACTTGACATTTAGATTATCTGTTTATGGTACTTGATATTTATATTATCTGTTTATGTTATGTGACATTTAGATCAATACATTACTTGACATTTCAGTGTTTATTTTTGATCGATATATTATCGATTTTCTGATATTTTTGTTTATATCTGTTTTTTATGTATCAATGTCTTGTATTATGTGTATGTATCGATATTTTGTATTTATGTATTGTATATATTGATGTTTATGTTTAAATTTGTTTGTATGTTGTATATTGTATGTTGGTACATGTCGTATCAATTATTAAATGATTCAAATTTAAATAATAAAAAATTCTAAAAACTTGACAGAAGACTTTTTGTGACCGGTTTTAACTATCAGCGACCGTTTTGTTGGTCGCAGATACCTTTTTCTGTTGTCAGCAAAAAAAAAATAGCGACAAAAAAAATTGGTCACAGAAATATTATCAGCGACCGGCTGACGTCATTTAGCGACCGGTGACATCATCAGAAGAGTATCTGCGACAATTCTTACTGCGACCGAGTCATCAGTGACCGGAATCAACTTTCTGCAACCAGTTTTCCAATCGGAAAAAGCTAGTTTTGCTGTAGTGTCATATATATTATCGATTTTGGATTAGATTTAGATTCTGATACTAAGTAAATAAATTGATGTGTGCAGGAGTAATCAATGTAATATTTTATTACTGAAAAGCATTAATTTATTTTCTAACAGTATCCTCTAAATTCAGAATTCATATTCCCTACATTAACTCAAAAGAGAAAGATTCTTTTTTGAATTAATGAATTTTAATTATTTATTCTGTTTTAAGATTTATACAGACTAAATTTGGATTAATATTAAAGATCTTATGTATTATAGAAAATGACTGAGTTTAAAAAATACCTTTGAGGCTTTGAGTTAATGCAGACGATAAGCATTCCTAAATTCGTTCGACCTTTTCATCTGCCTTTTCGCAGCATATATATATATTAGATATTATTAATATATATGTCTTTTATCATCCTTTCTTTCCCTTTTAGGAAATTTTTATAATTCCGTAACGTTAAAAAAATTTCAATTATAGTATGGATTATAAATTTTAACACCAAAATATTGAAGTGTAAAAATCCAACTATCGATCTATGCATGTATTAATATTTTTTTAAAATATTATAACAACAACAAAAATTATTCGGATTTTGAACTCATGATCTTTTAGAGTGTGATTTTATAACTAAGTTAAAAATTAATTCTTCACATACATTAATATTCAGTCTTGCGTTTTGTAACGTGTTTGCACATGACAATAGATATAAACATTTAACATCATAAATATTAACATTTGACGAGGTAGATAAAAGCATAATAATTTTGAATACTTGATTCTTCAAATATTAACGTCTGAGAATGAAAATAGAAACACTTGATTTTATAAAAAATAATAATTTGTATTTGTTGACAAAAGCTCCAAATATTTTGAACACTTGACTTTACAAATATAAATACGCGACTCTATGATAGAAAGCATCAGACAATTTAAGTTTAATCATATATTTTCTTTAGAGAATATCATAAAAGAAGATATATAAATAACTCATGTACAGATAAGAACATTGGATATAGACACGGATTGTGCATGTGGATCCCACACAGGTGTTGTCGTGTTGATAAACGTGGAAATATAATATTTTTTATATATTTCGCTGTATTTTTTTTTTAAATACGTAATTTTTTTCAAAATCTGTTAAAATATTTAAAAATACATTTACAGTGACTAAATCAGAAAAATAGTACTAACACATTTGTTTTTTTTTTTTGTCATTTTTTGAATAAAAAAATAGTAATTACGCTATATGATTTGATATTATCATTGTTACGCAAGTATTTATATCTCGTTGTCTAAGTATTTATATCTATACTTACAAATATTTTTTGACATATGTCACTGGATTATATCTGAAAGTATTAATTAATATCAAGTATTACAAGTATTCATATCTATGGACTGAAGTATATTTGTATCTATGAGGTTAATTATTTTTGCAAGAGGACAATTGAAAAAGATTGATGCCGGGATACAATGTCTCTACTACTTCATTAGAGGAATGTGGACATAGAAACGGTTGGGAAACTGAAAAATTGAATGATTTGTATTATGGTTAAAAGGAAGTGGTATTCATCTTCACCAAAAAATTAATGTTCGAAAGAATTAACCGACTAAAGATGTTAGAAGTTAAACTAAAATTATCGGACTATTTAATATTTACAGAGGTTTTTTTATATAAATTTTAAACCTATGATTTATTTTTCATATAAAGAACGTTAATTTTTGTTACTAGATTAAAGATTTTTTTTTTTTTTTTAAGAATAATTGTTTAGGTAATATCTGGCTTGAGTTAAATTATTTTCCTTATTAGAATGGCGAGATCCATCCAGCTATCTACAGTGATGCATGCACCACTGGTGGTGTGACATCATATCATCACAGGATCACATTGCAAATTTCTGCCGCTGTGGAGAGGACACGCTCAACATCGTCCAAGACCAAATGAAAACAGTCCTCGACTCCAAATTGAAGCGTGAATATATATATATATATATATATATATATAGGTTGGCTACTATGCTTATATAAGCATATCTCTACGTATGCTTATAATTCATTTTTGTATTTCTAATATTCAATTTGAAAATCTCTGATTCAATGGTGGCTTCTGATTTTACTATTTTGTCAAGCCACCGTTGGATCAACAATTTTCAAAGTGGCTTAATAAATAGTAAAAAATAAATTAGAAAAATGTAAAATTTGGTCTCCAAGCACATTTCAATATAGAGATCACATCTAACGGTTCAGATCGACTATTTGCACATTGGAAACACAAAAAAGAGTTATAAGCATATGTGGGGATATGCTTATATAAGCATAGTAGCCAACCTCATATATATATATATATAGAGAGAGAGAGAGAGACTAATATGCTTTCGATAGCATATGGACCGAAGTGCTACTGGTCCAAATTTAAAATTTCAAACTCAAAGTCAATTTGAACCGCTAGATGTGATCTCTATATTGAAATGTGCTTGGAGACCAAATTTACATTTTTCTGAATTTTTTTATTATTTATTAAACCACTTTGAAAATCGCTGATCCAACGGTAGCTTCTAATTTTACTGTTTTGTTAAGCCACCGTTGGATCAATGATTTTCAAAGTGGCTTAATAAATAGTAAAAAAATTCAAAAAAATATAAAATTTGGTCTCCAAGCACATTTCAATATAGAGATCACATCTAACGGTTCAGATCAATTTTTTGAATTTTAAAATTTTAAATTTGAACC
>CAXKVR010000467.1:0-80478 GCA_964058845.1 Carex sylvatica
ACCAAAAAGATACAGAACCATTAATTTTACATACTTCTCAATTAAAAAAATGTAATTTTACCTTTTTTAATTTTGATAAATATCTAATTGGTGGTCACGGTTGTAAAGTAAATTTGTTATATACATATGCTATATTAGGTTTGAAATATTGAAAATTTGGGGAGGTTTTATGAAAAAAAAAAAAACTTACAGCCTCAACCAAGTGATAGTGGGGGATTTGAGGGAAGAGGTGGTGAACGACATGGGTCCCAATGTCATGGTGTATGTTGTTTATCCATCCATAGTCCCGGTCCACCGTGGTTAGCCCCCCTCTTAGATAGCTCCATTCCTACACCATAATTAATCAACAGATTAATTAATACACCTCATCTCCTTTAGAAAATGAATGATTTTTCAAAATATTAAAAAAAATCTGGAGCTCAAATATTTTTCAAACCTCAAAAATTGTACTTCTAAATATTAAAAAATGTAAAATATTTCGGAGCTCCAAAGTAATTACGAAGTTATGTTTCATTGCCCAAAATATATTGGAAAATGTCTACAAAACTATACTTTTATATATTAAAAATTAGAAGATTGAAAATATTTATGATTTATTAAGAAATAATAATAGAGGTTTCACCTTGCCTCGATACCAAGGAAGATTAGGTTGACCGTGATGATGTAAGTAGGTTACAAGATCAATCCACATGATAAATACCTACATGTCAAAATATAATGATGATTTGCCAAAAAAAATTAGGCATATAGTAAACAAAAAAAATTTAATTAATGAATATTGGTGCTTACAAGGTTGGGAACACCATAGAGCTTTAGCACAGGAATGAGGCCTATGGTCCATGATAGACCGAGAAGCAATGCTACCATGATGGACCAACAAATGGTTGAGGTCAGAACCTCTGTCTTCTCATTTGGACCAAACAAATCACTGCTTGGATTGAAGTGGGACCCACTCTTTCCGGGGCTCCTATTCCACTACAAAATTACACCACGATCAAAAGTCAAATCCACATAATCACAATCAATTGGTTTGAGCCTTTGAGGTTAAAGCATTAGTTGCTTGTGAGCTCAAAATTGTTTGTCTCATTTTACTGAAAATAAATCTGCTGTAATTCTTGGGGAATTTCAGGACCCTGTAATTCAGATCTCAACCATTGATTTTTATCGAGATGTGTGCATGAAAACTTACTTTTTTATAATGTTTTCGAGATCTGTGCACCGAAAAAATTGATGGTTGATATTGGAATTTCAGGATTCTATAATTCCTCCCGGAATTACAGCAGATTTGGACTCCATTTTACTTGGTGAAATCTTCGTTTTGGTCCTTGGAACTTTTTACAAAAGCTAATTTAGTGTTTGATAATTTCTTCAATTTTGAAAAGAACATGTAAAAAGAGAAAACTAAATTGCTACTTAATTCTCTCAAATAATCAAGTTAATCTTTATGGTGAAGACTAATAAAATGCCCAACTGGATTATTTCAGAGAAATTCAAGGATGAATTTATTTTTCTTCTATAAAGAAAATCCAATGACAAACTTAATGTAAATGGAAGCATCAGTCTATCCTTGATTAAATTAAAAAAAAAAATAGGGAATAAAAATGTTTTTTTGGGTTTCTGGATTAAAATTATTTTACTAACCAGATAAATAGGATATGCAAAGAGAGGGTATGGAAAGGTGAACCGTAGCCTCTTTGTTTTATCCTCCAAACTCTTATATGTCTTCTCTGTTAACTGTTCAAATAAATAGTAAGAGAAAAAAAAAGAAAACCAATTAATCAAATTCAATTGCACATGAATTAATCAAATTCATGGCCCAAGGCCCAAGGCCCAATAGATAATGGTAACAGGCTCTAATTTGTTATCCCATTTATATATCTAAATTGCAAATCAGAAAAGTTTGATGACCCAAGCTTTAGACACCATTGTTAAAAGGATCCATTTTCTTATATTAATAAAGTCTAGGATTCAAATCTGCACTGTTCGTCTTTTCTCCATCACAATCAAAGCATTCGTGTAAAATTATATACCTTATATAAAATGAAGAGCTAAAAATTGAAAGCACTAGAATTAATTTCTGTATTTTAATAAATTATTGGTCCCATTCTAATTAAATGAACTGAAAATATTAATTTTAGCAAACATATTATATATTCACAAAAAACAACAGCAAAATATAGTAATACTAATAATAATTGCTTCCCATTACTTTTATCTAAAAGTTGCATTACTGTTGTAAACAATTTAATTGAAGAGAATCAATGCCTGCGCTGCACGTGAATAAAATCGAACTCCATGTGATTTGTCAGAGATCCAAAAATATCTACTGTACTGCTATATTAACTTGAATTTATTTTCTTGTAATTTGTGCTCAGAGAATCTTTTTTTTCCTTTATGCTAGTAGCCTAGTAGGGCTATCAGATCTATGGCTGAGAATTATACTAAAATAAAAGATATGATTCTTTGAATGGCAAGGGATACTTTCCGTGTGATATGCTTTGACAATTATATGTAAATATTAAATTTTGATGTGGTTTGTATCTTGTACTAAAATTTACCTATATGTGGCAAAATGCTTTTTCCTTTGATACTTTTTTCCCAGTAAAGTGTTTTGTTACCACAAAATTTGATATGATTTGTCCTTTATATGTATATATTAAAATTTGATAGTAAGAAGTACATGCGGTTTGTATCTTGTACTAAAATTTACCTATGGCTATATGTGGCAAAATGATTTTTTTATTTGAAATAGTTTACCTAATAGGTATTTTGTTACCACAAGTCAAATAGCTTTTCTTTAAAAAAAAGATTAATTGACAACTGTAAAATTAGATTCTTCTCTTTGAATTCAAGTTTATTTGACTTTGGTTAACTTTAGTTGGTGTTATAGAATAATTCACATGAAAAATGACAAAAAGTATACATAGATATGCACAAGTACATATAAATAGAAAATAATTCCCAAAAAGATGTCTAACCGGATGCCATGATTCATCTCTCTCCACATGACCATGATTTTGATGGTGGGTCCTATGACTGATTCTCCTATAAACACAAATTTAGCAAAATAGTTTTGTTAATTAATTAGTTATTCAACATGTATGAAATCTAACAGACAACTAGTAAAATAATTTATTCATGAAACCAAAAAAAAAAAAAAAATTAAAATGTATGAAAATTAGAAGGATGTAATGTAATACACACCACCCATGATATGGCACCAAGATAGCACTGTGTAGCATGTGCCCCACAAAATTATTTAAGGTTACATTGTCTGAGAAGCTCCCATGGCCACTGCATATATGTACAAAAATTCAAAAATCTCATGTGAGATATTTAATTATTTCTAATGGTGTAGAAAAAATTGAAGAAAGAGCATGAAAACTTAATTAATACACATAGCTAGGTGAATTCATTGTAGAATTTTATGGGTTAATTACCAATCTCATGTCCCATATATATCGCCTGAATTAGTCCCAAATATATATTTCTAATAGTAGAAAAATTGAAGGAAGGGCATGACATTGTAAAATTTTGTTTGAGATAATTAAGGCATGACAATTTAAATAATTCATTAATTGTATTTTTTTTAGGAGTTAATTTATTACCAATCATGGCCAAGAACAAAGAGAGCCCAGAACATGGTGCCTTGTGCAAACCAGTAAAACGGCCACACAAAGAGTGAATTGTCGAAACGCAGTGCAATCGCCGCGAGAGCTGCAATGATGACGAAATCTCGGAGCACGTAACTCATCGATCGCCATGGAGACTTGACCCAACAATGCTGTGGTATGGCCGCACGTATCTCACCGATTTTAAATGGAGGCGGTGAGCCTGCATCGAATTTCGCCTTCTCCTCCAACTCCTTTCGATACGACTCGTCGTGACGGCTGTGGTTGTGTTTCTTTTGCGGCGCTGAGCTGCCCCAAAGCCATTGTCTGAAATGAAAAAATGGTGCCTTAGCCCTTGACAAGGGAGTCCATAACTTGGTCATGGCACCCTTCTCTCCATCTCTTTCTCTCTCTTTCTCCATATCTCTCTAGGTTTTTTTTTGTGAGAGATTGAAAGATGATGGATGGTACTGGGTTGCCAGGGTATATATATATTGGGAGAACCGAAACAATTCTCACAACATAGAAATATCCTCGGGGAATCTATGTTTAGATAAAAATTAAATGCAAATATGAATAATAATTTAATGATGTGCGCTATTATAAGCTAGATAATTAATTAATCTGGACGTCCTGCTAAATGGGGCAATTTATAGGGTCATTGGACAAAATATTTTTATTTGTTATACGTCGATATCCGATCTGTTTGTATTTTTTTTCAATCATAATAAAATTATTAGTATCATGTACATACATTGTAATATGAATATATTAATTTTGTTTAAAGAAAGATGATGATTTTATTTTCAAATTTCAAATTTCAAATTTTTATTATTATAATAAAAGATTCTTCTTATCTGAGTTTTTGAACTCATAATCTTCTACATGAAAACTATGTCTTTACTACTAGACCAAATACTAGTTCTTGCAACGTGGACATATCCGATCTGTTTGTATTTTTTTTCAATCATAATAAAATTATTAGTATCATGTACTTACATTGTAATATGAATATATTAATTTTGTTTAAAGAAAGATGACGATTTTACTTTCAAATTTTAAATTTCAAATTTTTATTATTATAATAAAAGATTCTTCTTATCTGAGTTTTTGAACTCATAGTCTTCTACATGAAAACTATATGTCTTTACTACTAGACCAAATACTAGTTCTTGCAACGTGGGCATATCCGATCTGTTTGTATTTTTTTTCAATCATAATAAAATTATTAGTATCATGTACTTACATTGTAATATGAATATATTAATTTTGTTTAAAGAAAGATGACGATTTTACTTTCAAATTTTAAATTTCATATTTTTATTATTATAATAAAAGATTCTTCTTATCTGAGTTTTTGAACTCATAGTCTTCTACATGAAAACTATATGTCTTTACTACTAGACCAAATACTAGTTCTTGCAACGTGGACATATCCGATCTGTTTGTATTTTTTTTCAATCATAATAAAATTATTAGTATCATGTACTTACATTGTAATATGAATATATTAATTTTGTTTAAAGAAAAATGATGATTTAACTTTCAAATTTCATATTTCATATTTTTATTATTATAATAAAAGATTTTTCTTATCTGAATTTTTGAACTCATAGTCTTCTACATGAAAACCATATGACTTTACTACTAGACCAAATACTAGTTCTTGCAACGTGGACATATCCAATCTGTTTGTATTTTTTTTTCAATCATAATAAAATTATTAATATTATGTACTTACATTGTAATATGAATATATTAATTTTGTTTAAAGAAAGATGACGATTTGACTTTCAAATTTCAAATTTTTATTATTCTAATAAAAGATTTTTCTTATGTGAGTTTTGAACTCATATTCTTCTGTAGAAAAACCATATGCCTTTACCCCGAAATTTTTATAAATACCCAAAAAAAATAAAAAATTATGGAATCTACCTATTGTTTGAATGAAATTCGAAAAATGCCCAATCCGGTTATCCAATAACCGGATTTGGGACAAATTTCCGGTCAACAGATTTCCGGACTCAAAACAATAAATCCGGTTAATGGTGCACCGGTTTTAGTTTTTAGTTTTTTTTTTTTTAAAGTATATTTTCGGTTAATGGTGCACCGTTTTTTTTTTTTTCAACAGAATTTTTTTTTTTTTGTATTAAAATATTAGAAATATTGAATATATTTCTTTGAAAATAGATGGAATACAATATAATTTGATTTATTAGAAAGACTGCAACAAATAACCCGGATCAATATTTTTCAGGCCGGATTTTTCGCGGCTGTAAGAAAAATTAATATATTTCTTTATGTGTTATTGGAAAAAAATAAAAATGCTTAGATTCTGAGTTATTGATTCCGGTTCAAAAGTCACTTCTAGGTAATCCAGAAAATATTGTGATCTTTTTAGTAAATTTAATTTATTAAAAGTTGTATCTATTTTTGAAAAAAAAAATAAAAACTTTAATTTATTTAATGGTTGTTATTCAAAAAGAATTCTCAAAATAGATACAACTTTTAATAAATTAAATGTGAATATAACTATACAAATTGATAATACAAATTATAGAGAAATATATTTACGTGACAGTGAGATATTCAAAATTTTAAATCAAATTATTATCGACAATTCAAAGTTACACATATATCAAACAATAATCAATATCAAAATGTCTTTTTTTTTTCAATTTTCTTTCATGTTATCTTTTATTTGGATTTCTTTATCATTTTCCTTTATTTCTCTCTTTTTGTTTTTGAAATGCTTAGAGAGAGAAAGACAGAGAGAGAGACATGGGATTAATAAGGTTACCAGCAAAGTGGGAAATGGGGTCGACAACCATGTCCAATACCTGATAAGTGAATCTTTTATAATTACTAGATCTCGACCGTTCTTTTTAACTTGGCACGAATCTCAAAGTTCAATAAGCCATCTATGATGACCCGAATCTCAAACCGATTGAGATTTAATCTCAAACCGTAAAGTGAAGGTAATCCTCTCAGGTATACGAACTCCAACCATGCATGGGGCTGGGTGGCCAGAATGCCACGTGGGCCTTCTTCCTTCTCCTTTATATTTTGCACATTTATTATATTTCAAACTTTTTGAGTTTTCTCATTTTATAAGTAATTGTTTAACAAAAAAAAAGATCACAAGTAACAGAAACCTGCACCGAAAAGAAAAAAAGACAAACGTGTTAAATAAAAGAGGAGGGTTAAAATGCATCCTCTCTTTAGTGCTTCTAATATGCATTCTCTCCTTATATTTTTATTTTTAAAGTTTAAATAGTCAATTCGAACCTTCTAATGTGTTTAGAGATCAAATTTTATATTTTTTAAAAATTATTTACTATTTTTTCAGAATTTTTTAAAATCATCACTTTGCTATAATTTTTATTATTGTTTAGTTTAATCAAAATTTTAAAAAAAAAATTGTAATTTTTTTTCAAAAAATATAAAATTTGATCTCCAAATACATTTTAATATGAATAATACATTGAAAAGGTTCAAATCAACTATTTGAACTTTAAAAATAAAGATACGAGAGAAAAATATACTTAGGAGCATAAAAGAGAGGATTCATTTTTAACCACCCTCTAAATAAAAATCAGTTTGAAAATATGCTATCACAAATTTAGACGAATCTGTTTATAAGATCGGAAGGCGATGTGTCATCTGTCATGGAACAAAAATTCCAAATATGTAATATTAAGTGATTAAGTTGGAAATATTGACTGGATTTATGTTAATTGATCTTTTGTTTAACACGGTGCAACTTTTTAATCAAATTTGTGCATTCAACTATACCTAGGGGTGTCAATGATACCCGTTTATCCTACTCGTATTGCATTTGATAAAACGGATATGAGTAAGATTTTTTTTCGTTAGCCTATTGGGCATGAATAAAAAAATAATTTCGTTATATAAACGGGTATGAATATGGATAAATGTTATTTCGTATCTGTTGGATAATGGATAATTATATAAAATAAATTACATCATGAGAAAATGTATCGATGTTATTGTAAAAAGAATATTATGCTAAACATGTTATTTTTTTATATGAATGTTTTGTTATTTAGTTACGAATTGAATTTGTTAGAAGAGTTATTTGTGATTTTGATTTGTTTTACTTCATAAAAAAATTATTATTTATAATTAATTGTATACTTCTAATTTAATTTTATATATTAGCAATTGTGATTGCATATGACATGAAATTTTTTGATAGTTTATTTGTAAAAATAATAAAACTATTATATTTGTACTATTCGTTATTCATACACTACAATTTCGTTATCCGCTAATTTTAACGGGTAAGAGTAGAGTAGAGTAAAGCAAATTTTTAACAGGTATGAATAGGATATGAATAAGATCAAACTGTGCATGGTGTGCAATATTTGTTTTCCGTAATCCCCAACATAGATTTGGATGGAATAAGCGGCGGGATACAGAAAGCACTGTGAGGCGATCTGTGAATGAAAACATCATGGCATCCTCTACTATTTCTGTTTTTTTTTTTTTTCTGATGGGTATCGGACTGAAGTAACAGATCAGTCGCGGGTGCCTTTTTCTCTTTGGTGACAGAAGGATGGGTGGTCTCCCATCTGTATACAGTAGGTATATATACCTTCTGTTTTTTGTATGATATTTCTGTGTTGTTTTGTGATGTATGCTTCTTCCTCTATCTCTCTTTTTCTTTTTCTACTTAGAGGTGACTGTTCTGGACTGGTTGATTTAGTTCTCAGTCTGGTTTGATTCAGTTCCCCGTCCGGTTTGGATTCATTGTCTTCTCAGCTGTGATATGCATACAGACGAAAATATCACTAGATTCCTATCACTCCAATCAATCAAGAATGATCAAATTGTGTCCATAGGATACAGATACTACTGTGCATTTTTAGTTTTATTTAGCTGTATGTTTTCACGGACACTCTTTGTCTAATCTTATGTAACGACTACTTTGTATCTTTTTATCAATACAATTGTCTACGGACTTTAAACCAAAAAAAATTATTTCCGTTATTTTAGTTATGACCGACATTTTTATTAATATTTATTTTTTAATATATTTTACCACAAACAACCAAGATTTTAAACTTTAAAAAAAAAAACCCAAACCGCAAATAAATTCTTGCAGTTTGGAATTTAATTTATTTTTTGCACTGTAAAAACCCTGTCGAACTATATTTCTTTGAATTTTGAAAAAAAAAATTATCGTGTAAAGGACATATATTGAACAATCATAGATAATTTTAATGATCTTTGAATAATAAATAAAACTGTAATCCATTAAAAAAAAAAGAAAACATACAATAAATAGTAAATGCATTTTAAAATAATTATATGGGTAATTCTTGAATAATCTCTTGGGCTTTTGAAAAAAACTAATACTAGTTATGGCCAATTTGTATGGGTGCATCATCGATGTTGTAAAAAGCATGGTTGTGTCATCGATATTTTGGTAATGAAATATCAATGCACTTTTGTCGTCGTTAAGCCGGACATAAAGCATCGGTGCGTTATCAGTGTTTTTGCAATAATAAAGTTATGGTCGTTTAGAGAGCATGGGTGCGCCATCAATATTTTGGTAATGAAACATCGGTGCACTTCTACCGTTGTTAAGTCGGGCATAAAGCATCGGTGCGTTATGGGTGTTTTTGCACGGAAGCATTGTTTTAAAAAAGAAGAAGTTTAAACAGCCATAACTTTGGTTAGGAAAGTCGGATTTGAGCGTATGACCACAATTCAGAAAGGAAGGAATGAGACGAATTCGAATTTTGTCTCATTAGACATCCGTCATAATCATTATTGCAAACAAATATCGTTTAGTGCTTCAAAAATTCAGTTTAAGTTTTCTATCAACAGTAGACATACAACGACCGAGTTTAGTTTTTTTTCAAAAGCCTAAGAGATTCAAGAATTATCCATATAATTATTTAAAATTTATTTACTATTTATTGTGTGTGTTTGCTTATTTTTTTTATGAATTACGGTTTCATTTATTATTCAAAGATAATTAAAATTATCTATGATTGTTTAATATATGTCTTTTACACGATAATTTTTTTTTTCAAAATTTAAAGAGATGTAGTGCAATGGAGTTTTTATCGTGTAAAAAAAAAAAATCAAACCGCATTGAATTTTTTGCAATTTGAGTATTTTTTTTAAAAAAAATTAAAAACCTTGTGGTAAAATATATTTAAAATGGATATAAATAAAAATGTCGGTAGTTATGAAGCCAATAACTATTTATCTTCTAACTATAATTTGGAGTAACCGTCCCGTCCAGTGCAAGACTTTAATTATTGATACAGACTGCATTCGTACACACGTGGCCTCATATGAGAATTTACTTTCAAATAATGATTGATAGGGACCAGTTTCATTGAATCGTGGGATGTTTCGAAAACTAAAACCCTTTTTTTTTTTATAAATATGTTTAGAATTAAGTCACTAAATAATTTAACATATTAAAGAAATTATTTAAATTTCAAATCTACACGAAAAAAATATTATATTTTGTTATAAGATTAAAATCTGGATTTAAAAAAATTACGGCCATTTTTATTAATACCCTAAAAAAAAATATAATTTTAAAGATGCCCCGCATTAGATTTTCTGTTAAAATTGCTCCGACCGCCAGACCTACGGGCGGCCCAATCCCCTAGCGGACCGTCCGTGACAGGGGCGCCCCACTAGGGATCAGACCGCCCCTGGTCTGGGCGGGCCACCTTTTTTTTTTTTTTTTTTTAAGGGAGAGATGTTAATATTTTTTATTTAAATAATTTTGTGAATAAATTTTTTTTCTTGTTTAGAGTGTATATAAAAAAAAAATAAGACATTTGATATATTTATGAAGTGATGTCATAACTCTTTATAACTTTGATTTATTTGATTTGTCAGTTGGATATCACAAGTCTAAAGATAACACTAATTAAGGATTTGACATTAATTCAAATATACACCATAAAATATAGTTAGATTTCCTCAATGATATACATATACATATATATACATGTATTGTATTATGTATATACATATACATATATTATATCTATACATATACATATATTATACATATGTATATATTATACATATGTATAATATATACGTAGCCCATGTGACGGCATTTGCGGCGCATGCGGCGCATTTGACCTCTACTGGTAAATCAGCAAGTCTGGATTGATACAAGGACCAAACTACAAAAGTGATTACTCCTGAGTATCTGAAGCATCAGAATTTCAAAAAAATATTGTTTAGTACCTCAAAAACTCAGTTTAAATTTTTGTATGACGGTAGACGTTGGATCAGCGATTTTCAAAGTGGCTTAATAAATAGTAAAAAAAATCAGAAAAAATATAAAATTTGGTCTCCAAGCACATTTCAATACAGATATCACATCTAACGGTTCAGATCGACTTTTTGAATTTTGAAACTATAGATATGAGCGCGAATGAAAACATTTCCTTTTAATTCGCGAAGTAGCATAGCCTTTCTCTCTCTATATATATATATATATTATATATACATATATTATAAAAAAAATAGTTTATAAAAACCCTATTTATAGTGCAAAAAAAAATGCGGGGTACTTTTGTATAATGCGGGAGTGCAAAAAAAAGATTTTTACAAAAGTAAACCCCGCATTAAGAATCAATGCCAAGTCCTTAATTAGTGTTATATTTAGACTTGTGATATCCAACTGACAAATCAAATCAAAGTTATAAAATATTACGACATCATTCATAAATATATCAAATGTCTTATTTTTTGACATACACCCTAAACAATTTTTTTTAAATAATTAAATTTAAATTAGATCTCTAAAAAAAAAATCTAAAAAAAAAAAAAGTGGACCGCCCGGATCAGGGGCATCTGGTCCCTTGTGGGGCGCCCCTGTCACGGGCAGTCCGCTAGGGGATTGGGCCGCCCGTGGGCCTGGCGGTCGAAATAATTTTGACAAAAAAATCTAATGCGGGGCATCTTTAAAATTATATTTTTTTAAGGATATTAATAAAAATGGCCGAAAAAATTGTCACATGCCTTCCTTTTCTCTTTGTTTGAATTTTATTTTTTTATTACCATGGTACACTCGTGATTAGAATAAAATATAATTTGTAAATAATATTCAAGTCCTATGATGTTTTTAATTTAATATTTTTTCTGTGAATTTAACTCTAAAATTTATCGAATTTATTTTAAATAATAAATTTGAACTGTTAAAATTAATTTATTTTACGAGTAATGCATCTATATACAAAAATTTAAAATTTTAAAATTAATTTAGTATAATGTCAAGCAGTCAAAATTATAAGGTTTATAAATTAATTTGAATGCATTTATTTTTTGAACATTCAGCCACTTGACTTCGTACAACATTAAGTGGAAAATTAAAATTTTTACATGTAGACGCACCACTCGTAAATTAATCTTATGGACCAATATTTTTATTTATAAAGTTCAAACAATTCATCAAAAAACGTTTAATGTAATCTTTATATGAAAAAGTATTGTTTTATATATATTTAGAGATGAAATTTTAAATATTTAAAGAAAATTACTTTTTTAGATAGAATTTTTTTATTTAGATAGAAAATCATATGATCAATTATTTTGAATCATTCGGAAATAGTGATTTTCTATCTATTTAAAAATAATTCAAAAAATTCAATTAATGAAAATCATGTTGAATGGTTTGGATTGACTGTTTAAACTTTAAAAATAAAGATATGAATTCATAACATAGATTGATCCACACTTTGCAAAGTATTGTATCCCCACTCGTATAAATATACTTTATGCTCTTTTTATGCCCACTAGTATATAGAGTAAAGCTAGCATGAGTTATACTCATAAAGAGGCCGAATAGGTAACCACAGCTCCAAAATATATCGAATTAACTTAAAAGAACAAATCCAAATCGTTGAAATGGATATACTTTACAGCGATGCGCATACATGCAATATTTTGATATTTTAGAATTTATTTAGTATAAAATCAAGTAGTAAAAAAAAATATAATTTATTTAATACATGTATTTTTCTTCATTTTTGGACTGCTTGACTCTATACTAAATTAATTTTAAAATTTTATATCTACATGCATCGCTCGTGAAATATATCAATTTCAACAGTTTTAATTCGTTATTTGAAGTCAATTCAATAAATTTGTTTTAATCTAGACCTAAATTTAAACAATTATTTGTTTTAATCTAGACCTAAAATTTAAACAATTATTTATTTTAATCTAGACCTAAAATTTAAACAATTATCACACGTCTTGACAAATGCACGTTTATTTGTTTTAACCTAGACCTAAATTTGTTTTAATCTAGACCTAAAATGCAAGTTTATTTGTTTTAACCTAGACCTAAATTTAAACAATTATCACACGCCTTGACAAATGTTGCTGGATGTCTTGTATTCTAAACTTGTTATATGAATATCTTAATTATTTTGAACTTCCACACTCATTATTTAAATCATTCATAAAATTAATATACAAGCTTAATTAATGCATAATGTACATTTAACTATTGTATGATGAATACTTAGATACTCAAAATACATATTTATTTATTAGAAGTGTTAAAATGGTTGAGGAATTTAAAAGAGTAATTAAGGACTTCAGTTTAACTATAATATCTCATAATATAATATAACTATACAAATTTATTTATCTATTAATTATGAATTCCTCCCAAAATTTAAGGATCCAACATGATATTCCAAAGTGACACAAGGGCAGCAAATGTCTCAAAATTTTAAAACAGGGGAAATAAAATAATTAATATATCATACAAAACAAAAACAGGATTTTGCAACTTCAACTGCTCTCCAGTACTACCAAAACTGGAATATTCCTCTAATATACTCCCAAGTCCCCAGTGTGCCATGATGTCAATTTGACAAATTAACCCTAATAATATATAATAATACTTTATTTGATTGCTCTAGCATGTCTGTACATGACTGAGACATTATAAAAAAAAGCTAACATATGTTTACATTTATTTAATATCAGTTTAGCTTATTTTAATTAATTTTTAGAATATGTTTATTGCTAAATTACAGAGGTGATTTTTCCCTTGTCACAACAACTACTTTAATAACGTCTTCTTAAAAAAATGTCATATCATTTTTAATTTACAAACATGGATTCAAATACAAATACAAAATAGATAATTATCGGATAATGAATCATATGAACCTTAAGATACAAATAAAAAATAAAATAAAATGAAGGTGTCATGAACTTTGAAATGAAGAAGCGAAGAAGAGAGAGAGAAATAAAAAATTAAAGAGAAGGATACCCGGTCCGTAACTTAATTATCAAATTATATTTTAATAATCTGTTCAGACATAAACTACTACTAAATATCTAAATCACAACATATATATGTAATTTACCTTAATGCGAGCTACATTAAAAATGCAAATGGGACTGATCCAATAAGCATTAAGATGATGTTTGATTATGAACTAATTAACAGTAAAATAAGAATTTTAAGCTAGTCCGATTAAGATAGAATAATCTGATATTTAATTATTAATTATGGCCTAATCTAATTCACTTCTCCAGATGACTTAAATTTTATTTGAATGTGAGACTTAACTTTTAATTGTTTTTATTATATATTTTCAATCACTTTTGAAAAAATATAAAGTAAGCAATTAATTTTGTTTCTATTTAAGCATAAAGAAATTTATAGCCTCATCAATTATAGAATCAACAAATTTTTTTTAACAAAACATAACTTCCTAAATTAAAAAAAAATATACAATCTAAAATTAAATATCTTTTTATGAAAATGTACCATAAATGAATAATTTCTATTTAGCAATCTAATATATTTTTAACAAACCATAAACCTACTCCGACTCCTGGATGGAAAGCCAGCAAGCTTCTTGGGCTTGAACTTTGATTTGAAAAGCTGATATTTGATTTATTTTTAATTAATAGTGAATGTTTTCAAGGTGTTTGATAAAATGTTCAAACAATTTTTTTATTTCTTTTGTTTTTTTGGGATAGTAGTACAATATGCACAAATGTTGTGAGATCAAAGATTTTGATTTTGGTACTGATATGGATTGTTTTGAGGAGAATGAAGATAAAAATATTGATAAGGTACTCTAAGATGCTAAATTAATTGGAACCATAAGTTCTATAATTAAGCAGTGCTTTCACAAAATTGCACTAATGGTGTATTTTCAGTTGCTTGTGCATTGACTAAGATGTATCTGCATAAGTCTTTGTTCAATCCAGTATCTCTTCAATAATATAGGGAGTGTGGGTGATGCAATAGATGCCTCACGATGCACTCTTGGTTCAATCTCTTGTTTTAAAATAGATTAGAAGAGCTGTTATAATTGTAAATTGTATCATGATAGTAATGTCCCTTAGTATTACTCTTTAATACATACATTTGTTGCTTAATCTATTTTGATATACTAGATTAATTTTGAAATTAATAAAAAATCCTCTGGTTGAATTCTACTTTGCCTGTGTAGAAAACAAAAGAACTCATTTACAAATATAATTAGTTTGATATATATAACTTCAATATTTGATTAATATAACTATTTTAAAAAAAATCAACAATTAAACTCAGTGTTCTAAATAGCTAGCTATAGCGGCGCTATAGCTTTTTCGGAACATAAATACTAAGCTATGAGATAAAAGTGCGCTAACTCAGCTACGACCGCTATTATTGCTACGCGCGACGCGCTATAGCTACCGCTATGCTACATAGGCTTTTTTTGTTGCAATTTATATGAGCTTCTGTAGTTCTATTCCTATTTTTAACGTTACATAGTCTACGATAAGTATACTAAACCAATCTATGTGCTTCTATTTTTATTTGTGATTTATTCTCTCATTCTATATCGAGAAATATTCAAATGTTAATTCTTCCTTTTGATTGCTCTTTGTATAATATTCATTTGAAAAATTATTATCGTTCGTTTCAATTGAAAGCTGATTTTAATTATTATTTTAAAATATAAAATGTTTAAATATGTATACTGACATTATTTATCTTACAAAATTAATTGCTCTTCGTCTATTATAATATGTAATACTATGAAGTATGAACTATTAAATAATGTTACTCTTTAGACTCTTTTTTCCATTCTTATTTACATAATTAATAAAAATTATAGACTTAAATTAGTTGTCATTTAATTATTAACTTAATTTTTCAATATTGATTATGTTGATAATTATTAAAAATATAGAATTTAAAATTTGAAAAGGAAAAAAACGCTATGTATGATAGCTTCCGTTATAGCTACGTTATTCGCAATAGTTTTTTTTTGAGTCTCTCCGCTATGCCGCTATAATCGCTATTTAGAACCTTGATTAAACCGGTTGAATTATCGTTCTAACTAGTGAACCATTAAATTAAAACTTTAGCGGTTCGATGTCCGGTCCGATTCTGATAACATTGCTATTTAAGACCTATCTTGACAAACGAAAAATAATAATAGATGTCCCAATTTATAATTGCAATGGACAACATGAAATGTTGTTGAGCACACATTTAAATATTCAGAGATATTAATTAATGTCAGTAAAAGGTAGGTTGGGATTTGGGATCCAAAGTAAATCTTGTCTGACCTTCTGTCTGCACGGAGATCTATTAACTTATTTATCCACTTTTTGTTGTTTTATTACCGTGCCGTAAAAGCAAAAAATATATTTTATTTTATTACTGTGATTCATATTTTTTTTATGTAATTTCCAGACCGTCCGAATTAAAATGCGGCCTAATTTGAGTTGCACAATCCGAATTCTTTGTGAAGTAATTCAAAATTTTTGAGTTACACGATGCTAATCGGTCATAAGTCCATGATCAAGAATCGTTCCTGCGAAACTTGCAACAAATAAACAAAAACAATGTTTTGCAAATGGATTTATATCAATCTCTTTTTTATTGGTGGGGTTTCTTATATATTTTATTTCTTTCTTTCAAGGATGCTTCTGTCACACCTTCGAATCGATTTGGAGGTGCAACAATTCTACCGCATCTATTTATTATTCAATATACGTAAGATAAAGCATGAATCTTTTTTTATGTATTGTCAATAGCATCTATTATTTTCACTACATCCCAATTTATTTACAAGAATCATCTGACTATATTTAGTGGATAATGCTAGAGAAGTATTGTCTGCACCATGTCAGATAAAATAATATCAAATCTCATACCTTTATGTGGTCCTGCTGTCAAATACAATTCCAAAAGCATTTCTCAATCTTCGTCTAAGAGGCATGTAATCCACAAGGGGCCCCGTTTGACAAGAGTGGAATAGAGTGGAAAAGAGGTTCTATTCCCGCCGAACAAGAGAAGAAGCGAGTGGAATTGGGGAATTAAGAATAGTGAAATTAAGTTTGAACTTTTGCTTTCAAACCCTTATTTTTTGCATTTTGGTCCCTCCTTTATTATTCTATGAGCCAATTCCATATTCCATGGAAATGATGGAATAGAAGAATTAGCTTTTTTCAAGAGAGAGATTTAGCTTGTTTACCGATGTTCTTCCACTCTTCGACTATTTCACTCTTCTACCATTAACCAAACACGACTAGAATAGTGAAAAATTGAAGCATATTCCAAATTTCATTTTTTTCTCACTATTCCTCTATTCCAATGGTTTGTCAAATGGGCCCAAGGGGAAACGAATGAGAAATAATAAATTATTTCTCAGTGCTAATTACCACTGAGATTATTGAATTCGAAGAAAATCCATATTTAGAATGAAATCATCGCATGAGAAAAAAATATTCATTATATAATAACGAATGCAAATGCTCAATAACAATATCCAATTGAATAAAAAAAATTACATAAATAAATCATAACTCTATGAATCTCATCAGAATAAATAGTTTGGGCCTAAATCTTTTAATCCATAAAGTCTAGTAATGTTTGATTTTTTAACTTTACAATTTCTAGTATGGTAACACTCACAGATATCATCCGACTTGCCATGTAGATGTCATCCAACAACCCACATCTGCCTTTTCAGATAACATATATCTGTCGTGTCAGGCTTATACTGTTCTAACTATCCTGACAATTGGTTAACAGAAACAATATAAAATCAGTATTATAATACTGTCATTATCGAAATGAAAATTATTGATAAGACAGTTACCACAGTTCATTAGTCTTACAGTCACAATTCACATTTATCCAATATACCATACCCAATCGATACTGAGTTTAGTTGGAGCCATTCACCATATGCTGCATAAGGGTCATGGAGTAAAGTCTAGTGGCTAGCTAGACTTTATGATATATTAATAATTTTTTTCCACTATATGGAGGTTTAAGGATTACAACATTCAATATTCAATCAATTCAGTCATTGTAGTCACAATCAATCATTTGAAATAAGAATCAATCAATTGATAAACAATATCAATATGACAATCAACAGACTTATCTGTAGTTCAGTTTCAATTGTATTGGGTTATGCATATGATGCAACAGTTCAATCAATGCAGTTAATCAAATATTCAAAATGCACAACGAGTTACAATTTAATTCTTAGTTATGAAGCTCAGACTAATCCAATAATCCCGCACTTGATATTGTAGGATAAATGGAGTGACCAGTCATTGCATATTAATTGTTCTTGACAGTCCCCCGGTCAAGTCCACTTCACAATAATCAATACTTATAACATAACAATATTTTCTTAATTATTAATTATAAAATTATTGTTTACAAAATCATTTACATATATTGAGTAATTTATTCATGTGTGACTATTCATTGCAGTGTTGTAAAATGCAGCCGCATGATTTGTATATGCTACGTGCTTATGCAGTGGTTTTCTGCATAAAAAATCTTATGCAGTCAAATTCATGCAATTTTGAATATACGAGCACATATACAGTTACACTTCTACTGCTCTAAACAATCAATCTAGCTATTAGTGTGAGCTTTAAGCAAGATTGAAAAAAAGGAAAAAAAGAGGCATCAAGTAAATTCACCAATTTCAAACACTAAACAAGTTTTCTTTTCATTTCAATCCTTGCATAAATTATAATTGTGCACTTAGAGTTGTTTAACAATTTCAAAACGTTAAATCATATTAAAAAGAAACAGGACAGTGAAAGATATATATACCCAATTAACAGTACTAGGTGCTTTGAGAGAGGAAATGAACTCTGCTCCTTTTCTTGAGAAAATGATAACTCTCATATTCTCCAATTCGAACTGTTCAAAATCAATCAAATGGCTTCAATTACATCTGATTTAATTTAATAGATTATATTGATATGAAAGAAAAATGATAACTAGTTTTCTCCCAGTCTACAACAATAACTCAAAAATACAAAAGTAAATCGATTTCAATGATAAACACTAATTGCCTACTATTTTTGATCATTTTCTGAGTCAAAATATATATAGCCTTTTTAAGATAATTTCATATTCTATCACTTTGTATTTGTTGTAAGTTTTTCACTCTTACTTTACACGTTCTAAATGGTGTATTTATACACAATATTCTATCTGAAACTTTCTATTTAAGTACATAAGCTCTAATTGTAATTTTTTATTTATGAAAAAAATGTGAAGTTATATAACTTTTTTTTTTTGCCTTTTCTTCAATGATGACACAAGTGATAGACATAAAATATATACACATTCGTCTAGTTTTTATCATGAAATAAGGTCAAATATCTTGTATTTTGAATATAAAGTGAATAAAATATACTTAGAATCAAGTTACTTCGTTTGCTCGGCTTTAGATTACAAGAAATGGTGAAAAATAAAGAAAAAGACTCCCAGTGCGGATGCACTCACCTTCAATGCGGATGCACTCAGTACTTAGACAAATTTTCAGCATCTCAGCACTTCACAAAAAAAGTTCGAGCCTAATGCGTCCGCAGTCACCAGCCAGTGCAGGTCAAGCCATCCGCACTCACTACTTAGCCGATTTTTGCAAGTTTCAAATTCTTCAGGGAAAGAGAAAAGTCCGAGGTTAGTGTGGATGCACTCAAAGAAATACGTAGAACATTTAGAAATCCAAATAAGAAAATTTGGAGCCAGTGTGGTTAAGTCATCCGCACTAGACATGCAGACAATAAAAAATACACGTTTTCAACAGGATTTCTATTTCTGGCACATCAGGGATGCGTTTTAAAGGCCAAAATTAGACATGATAGTATGAAAAATAATGTAAAGATAACACCTATTAACCCCACATTCTATCTTTTAAATTAGGCATGGTCTTTTACTCTAAAAGAAGGGGTTCATTCTCATTCAAGGCATCAATCTCATCTCTCTCATCATTCCTTGGTGCATGTCTATTTCCATTGAATACAATGGAAAATTTACAAAAATTCTCGAAGTCCCGAAAGCTTTTCAAGGAAGGAGAAGAAGAAAATCCGAGCAAGAAGTCGGCAAGATTGAGGTTTTGGATCTAAAAAAGAGTGTAATCATTTCTTTATTTTATTTCTTCTTATTTTTGCCAAACTTTATAATGGATCTCTCCAAGAGAGAGTAGATCTATTTTATTCGGTTATATTATTTTTATTATTATTGGTTTTTAGGATTTGATTGTTAATTTCTGTGATTTATCATCTGTGTTGATTACATAGTTTAGTACTTAAATTGATCAAGTCCCGTGTTGGATTCGAAAGAACTAATATTGCTAGGATGGATATAGAAGAGTATCAAAGTATGAACGCAAATATCCTAGGTTTGGATTAGGATCTAACCAATTTGTAATCTAAGTCGGAACTATAGAAATTAAGATTAGGGATTTAGTGAAGGACCTAACCGTGAAGTCAACCCCTAATTAGGATATCTCAAATTGAATCGGATATTGGTATGAAGGACTTAATCGTGAAGTACCAATATTCGAGGAAATGATAGACTAACAAGAGCTTATGGTCTTGGTAGCTAGGGTGAAAGACCTGACCATGAAGTCCGAATTACCTAGGCACGTTATTAATTCATGAAAGTGTTTCTTTTTAACATATTATGTTAGAAACTTAATCAAATCATACATGAATTTAAATAAACCGAATAGATAGAATTATCAAGGAATTGTAGACCGAATGTTCCTAGATCTCCTTGATCGCACAGGAATATATGCTACAAAGTCTCAGTATAGCAAGCTATACTTTTTAAACCTTTGTTATACTCTGTCAATTCAGATAACAAGTATACTATCCTGTCGTTGAGTATGCTCAGGTATTGATCCACAGGGACGGAAGAAAAACACTGGGCTTATCCTAAAATTACTTGAAATTCTAGAAGTGTAAGAGATTGGTTTGGTTTTAGTTCTAACAATTCTACTGATTTATGATAAGTTTGAAAGACAATAAAAGATAATTAAAGTTGTTTTCAATTGATAAAAAGGCATTTCCAGGGTTCATATTTCATTTCTGTTCAGCCTCGAGGCATACGGCCCATACAGATTCTCGTACGGTCCGTATGGGACCTCGAGTTAATGCTGCAGCCACTGTTTCCTGTGTTGGTACTGTGTTTAGGGTTTCTTTTCGACCAGATCTAGATACCTAACCTCAACTTTCGCATTTTGGCCTAATACCCGATTACCGGACTCAAGTACTTCCCTCTTAGATGCGTTAAACCTCAACTTTCGCATTTTGGCCTAATTTATCTAAGTTACTTGTTAGTTTACTAAAAGTATCCAAGGACTTTCGCCTCAAGGAAAGTTTCGCCTTTCGGGTACTCCTTGGTTTCACCCTACTTCATATACTTTACTCGGTTGGAATGAATGTCATAGACTTGGCTCCTAACACTTAGATGTGCGCATTCATCTAACAGGATGACTAATCAATTCAAGCAAGCACAAATAAAGCAATAAAAATACTACACAACATAGTAAAAACAAGCATTCAACACAAGATCCAAGTAGCATGCAAACAAAGCTAAACTAGAAACTACATCTTACCCCTAGAAACAAAGTAAATTAGCTACTCATGTTCATGAGATAACACAAATAACAAGAAATAAAAGAGTTCATGATAAAACAGTGGAAAATCCGAAGATCCGTTCAAAACTCGCGTTCTTCCCTTCTCTTTCTCTTTTCCTCCTGTCCAAGGCACCTAGCAAGAATGAATGAATGATTTGATAGATATAATGTTATTCCTCCCTTTTTCTTTTTTCTGCTGTGGAATATCTCCTTTAATGCCCCAGATCACGCCTCCAGGGGTTTCCTTTTCGACTCCTCAAATCGTGCTCAATTCAGATTCCAGCTGGATTTTCTGAATCAGCGTTGTACTGCCCGTACGGGATCCTGTACGGACCGTATGCCTGGCTTAGACTTGGAAACTTTGTGCCTCTGTTGTGGATCCTTCTGTGTGGTTGGGCAGATCTTGTACGGCCTGTACAGAATATCATACGGGCCGTATGAAAAGTAGTCAGATGCAGTTTTTCACCCTTTTTTCTTGCAAAATACCAAACAAAGCATAGCGGTACCACATTTCATCGAAATACAAGTAAAAAGTCCACATTCATAAGTTTTAAAGCACATGTTTCATTGTAAATTAGAGCCATAATTTAGATATAATATGGAGATATCACTCCTCAAACTTGAAAGCAAACCAATCTTTTATTTATTTATTTTATTTACATTTATTATTTAAAACTCCTCTCTACCGGGCATTGAACCCAAACTTAGGATTGTTAGAACCCCCCCCCCCCCCCCCCCCAATTTTACTTTACCTTCTTTTATTTTTCTAAAATTAATTGATAAAGTCGAAATCTAGTCTTTAACCATACTCTCTGTGTTCAACACCTAGATACTACAATAATAGATTGTACGCTTGCAACTAACATTTATTTGAGTATTAAAGATAATAAATTTGAAGGCAAAAAGAATATACATCAAGCACAATTCCATGTACTAAAAATACTCAACAACAAGCGATATAAATTTGAGGCTATTTAATTAATTCTATTTATCTTAATTTTACATTTCATTTCTCAATATGTGGTCTGATGTCAGGTCGTAATTGTTCAATATACATCTAGATTTGCCTAGCTATTTTAAAAAAATTTACGAATCAAGTTCATACAAAACTGATTGTTGATCGAACGGCTACAATAATCAGCATGGACTGAATTTGATATGATACCTTACTTGATATCAGTGGAGGTATTCATATCAAATGTTATAAATCTAATTGCAAATGTTTTTCGACTCGTGTGCTAAGGATTGGACAGCTAATTACACTTTGTTCATGATACAATAATGTCATAAGTTTATATAAACTTGATTAATACATACTTTTTTATATGAACATGGAGAATTAGCTAAAATAGGAAATGCGGTGCCTAATAAGCAAAAGGCTGTTAAAGGAAACCTGCTGGTTTATCATTTATTTTTCTTTTTGGCGAGCACATGCACTATCCCAAAATAGGTGTTAATAAAATCATCAAAAGATTCAAAACAGTATTGAGATTTGAGAATATGGTATATATGCGGGAATTTATTATTTATAGAAATTATTATTAAAAATAAATAAAAACAGAGAAAGTACCTTTATTTTTCGATGTAATAGATGAAATTGAAATATTTTTTCGGCTTCAAAGTGTGTTTTATTTTTTTCAGAAATGGTGGCTGAGTTTTTTTAAACATAAAAGACACTGAGATTTTTTAAATCAGAAAGAGGTTAAATTTTTTTCTGAAATAGAAAAAATGTGAAGTATTTTCTACAACATAATAAAACACTCTAGATCAGAGAAAAAAAAAATTGGTTCTAAAGATTGGAGCCGGAACTTTTTTCGAGCCCATCTATAACATAAAAAATTAGGTTCTCTTTCTGTTTTTATTTATTTTTTAATAATAATTTCTATGAATAAAAATCGCTATCTATGCCAAAAGGTGTCAACCTTTCCATTTAGTGCTCAATGTACTAGAATTTAAGTTGAATTGGCAAAAATCGCTATCTATGACAAAAGGTGTCAACCTTAATTTGCATTTAGGCTTATTTTACTAGAATTCAAGTTGAATTGGCGTTAAGGAATAAAATATTAGGTATAACTAGAATACTAGATGCATATCACATTATTTCAGTGTTCTAAATAGAGCGCTATAGTGTTTTTTGAACCTAAAATCTAAGCTATGACATGAAAATGTACTATTTGAGCTACGGACAATATAGCAGTAATAGCGGTCCGCTATAGCGCATAGCGTGTAGCGCAAATAGTGCGTGCTATGCAACATGAGCTGTTTTTTTTTTCTTTTCAATTTATATGGACTTTAAGTAAAGGCTCATATTGGATTTTAACCGTGATTTTTTTTTTTTGCAATTGACGTACTAAGTTTTATATTAAACTATTAATTATTACATGAGAGATCCATAAAACGAAATCAAATAAGGAATCTACAGCGCGCTATGCAACATAAGTTGTTTTTCTTTTCAATTTATATGAGCTATAAATAAAGGCTTAGATTGGATGTTAACCGTGATTTTTTTTCAATTGACGTATTAAGTTTTATATTAAACTATTAATTATTAAATGAGAGATCCATCAAACGAAATTAAATAAGGAAGCTATAGCGCGCTATGCAACATGAGTTATTATTTTTTTTTTCTTTTCAATTTATATGAGCTTTAAATAAAGGCTCAGGTTGAATATATTAAGATATTTCTTGAAGTAACAAAATGATACTTACTATATGGTAGTTTGAATATTTTGAATAGATTAAGATAGTTAATTATGCCATGATCTCTAGGTTATTTTGAAATTTAAATAGAAAAAAGATAGATTATGTCATGATGTTGAATATATTTTGAATAGAAAAAGATCGATAGTTAATGATATTATTATTACTATGGATATTTTGAGTCGCAATTTGGACTTTGTATTAGTTTAGTATGAATAGTATAATTTTTTAATCAATTTGATATTATTTATTGTTCTATGAGACTTAAATAATGTTGATATTTAGTACAAATATATTATATATTTTTTATAAAAATAAAAAAAATGCTATGTAGTATAACTTTCGCTATAGCGACTCTATTCGCTATAGCTTTTTTTGTAGGCTTCCTGCTATATATGTATGACGCGATAAATGCTATTTAGAACCTTGCATTATTCACATATATAATTTTGGTAACTAGTTGTTTGTCTCCGGTCTTTGTGAAACTCAAATTTAGTTTTAATAGTATTAGACTATTAGTTAAGAGTTGGGCTATAGTGCATTGCAATGTATAGTCTCTCTTGTGCATTGGACTCACAACTGTTGGATTCAAAGTTCAAATAGTCGATTCAAACTGTTCATCTTGTTCTCCATATTAATACGTATTTGGAGACCAAATTTTATATTTTTAGGAAAAAAAAATATTATTATTTTAGATTTATTGAAAATTGTTGTTTTTCAGATAAATTTGGACTATAAAAAAAGTAGTTTTTAATAAATCTAAAAAAATAGTAAAAAATTTTCAAAAATATAAAATTTGGTCTCCAAACACATATTACTGTAGAGAACAAGATGAACGGTTTGGATCGGTAATTTGGACTTTGAATCTGGTAATTTATAGTTTAATGTACAAAAATATTTATGCATTGTTAATATATAGTAGTCTTATTCATTAATTAATATGTGCCAGGTAAAAAAAAAGAAAATTATCTAATGGTAACTAAACACTTTTTTTTAATTCGAAATTCGGACAGAATTTTTTTTATAAATATTCGAAAGTTAAAAGACTACATCGGATTTATCATTTATTTTATTTATTGGCGGGCACACTATTCCAAAATAGGTGTTAATTAATTAAATCAAACAGTATTGAGATTTGAGAATATGGCATCTATGCCAAAAAGTGTCAAACTTTTGCATTTAGGGCTCATTGTAATTGAATTCAAGTTGAAGTAAGCTGTAAGCGTCACGCAATAAAATATTAGGTCACTAGATACAAATCACACATATACTTTTTTCTATGGTCGGCAAAAGATTTCGTAACTCATCACTTTTTTCTTTTTTTTTAAACTTGGTAGATGCTTATATTAATAAATGTGATTACAACATGCGGTTTCAAATTATTATAAGTTATGCTATAACCTCACATACTTTGTATTTGAATCTATTCACAAATCCTGTTGCCTCCTACTAGCGACGCTGTTGCCTCCTACAAGAAATTGATTTATCTTGTCACGAGCAAGTTCAAATTTGACTCATTTTAGCTCGTACTAGTTCGATTTGTATCTCAATGTGTGCGAAAAGAAGATGAAACTTGTTACTATTTTTTACGTAGCTATCATGAAGAAATGAAACTTACTGTAAGAAGAACACAAAATTATATTCAAGTTTAAGGTTGATGTGCGGCTCATAACACTATATCAGAGAAAATTATTGATATATGACGTAATTTACATCATAAATGAACTGTTAACGAGCTAGTTCCTCTCAGCTCATAATTGACTCGACTAATTAACTCATTTCATCATGCCTCTATTTGTTTGTGTTGATACTAATAGAGACGCAATGTTATTATTGCATAAGTCTGTTACACAAGAATAGAAAAAAAGTTACAATTAGTAACTTAAAGTCTCTGTCGCATATCTAGTAATAAATTTTGTCTTGAAATTAATTTTATATTTGAATCCTGTTTCAAATAGTGGTTAATTGATTGAATTAATTGAGTTGTATACATATACTCTATATCCGAAACCTTGTAGATATATCCAGAAATTATTAAGCATATTTCCGAATTCCAAACAATGAATTAAAATGAAACGAAATGAAGAAATTATAGAATACCTGGATGGATGAAGAGCGCACAGGAGAATAGAGTTCGCTCTGCGGCATGCCTCTTGAGTCTTGACCTTTTTTTTTTTCCTTTTTTTATTTTACTTGGAGACTAGAAATTTAAATCCAACCAGTTAAGCTAATTAATTTAAGTGCATGCTACTCTTCATTGAACCCTTGTAGACGCTGAGTTATGGACAGATAGATACAAATTATATGTGTAACTGTGTATATAAATAGAGAGAGAATTGGACTATAGTACTTTGCGAAGTAAAACGAGTGTTCTACTTCACATCTACATCTTTAATTTTAAAGATCAAAATGTTGATCCGAAATGTTCAAGTTGATCTCCATATTAAATTGTACTTTGAGAAAATTTTACATTTTTTAGAAAAAATTTACAATTTTTTTGGAATTTTTTAAATCATTATTTTTCAGAAAATTGTGAACCATAAAAAATCAGTGATTTTAAAAAGTTTCAAAAAAATTTCTAAAAAAATGTAGAACGAGTATTTTACTTCACACTCATATTTTGCGCTTTTAAAGTTCAAAACGTCGATCCGAACTGTTCAAGTTGATATTTGTATTAAATTGTGCTTAGAGACCAAATTTTATATTTTTTGAAATTTGTTACTATTTTTTTAGAATTTTTGAAAATCGTTGTTTTCTCATGGTCTAGAATTTTCTGAAAAATGTTTTGTTTCGGATCTGTGGTGTAACTAATTGGTTTTTTTATTTTCAAAGTCCAAACAGTCGATTCAAACCGTTAGATGTGATCTTTATATTAAAGTGTTCTTAAAGACCAAATTTTACATATTTTATAATTTTTTTACTATTTATTAAGTAAGTTTTAAAATTGCTGATTTTAATAAACACTGAAATTATTTTAAATCATTGAAAACAATGATTTTAAAAGTGTCTTAATAAATAGTAAAAAAAAATTTAAAAAAATGTAAAATTTAGTCTCCAAAGTCCAAAAACATTTTAATAGATTGAATGTTAAATTGTTTGAATCGACTGTTTAAACTTTAAATGTAAAAACCGAAGCGTTTGTTCTACGACTTAGGAATAAACATTTTGATATTAACCACTTAGAATGTGTGTGTGTTTATATGTATTGAGAAAATTTCAAATTATGAGAGTGATTAAGCCACCCTGAGCTATAACCGGATCTAATACTTAAAACTATTCAAATTATATAATAAACGTTACATTCATAATCATAAGTTGAGTAAGTCAAATTGAGTTTAGCTTATCCAATTTATCAAGTATCGAGGTCATTATCCATACAATAATTCGGAATAGAAAAAAAGACAATTATTCTATCATCAGTTTCAATTTTTTCATACGATACGCCCCTACGAGCTTAGAAAAGGCTAAATAAATTATTTACTTAATTAATTAATTAAAGTTGTATGAAGAGGTAGTTCCACATAAATTACCTTTTTTATCTTAAAAGCTACCGACCGTACAAGTAATTAATTCCTTTAATGTACGAATCAAATCAAAGCAAAAGGATCAAAATTTCCTTTTTTACTTTATAACCTTTTGCAAAAGCAAAGCCAAACAGTATCAATATGTCATCCCAAGAGAACACATGCGAATGCAACCCAAAAGCACATCATATAATTATAGTCACAAGATTCGCAAATTAAATCTGAATTAAATATGAAAAAGTTGTTTCTTTGATGATATTGAACCAAACTTTGACCGAATTAAACTCAAATAATTCACAAATTTTATGAATTTTTCGCGAATTTTTTCCAATTTTTTCCATAACATTTTTTTTTGCTCTCTTGTAGGACTGAGATCTCTGGTTTAGATAATTCTGAATTATTCCCGAATTATACCCGAATTATTTCCGAATCACGAATTTTTAACATTGCCGAACTGAATCCGAATAATTCATTTGTCACCATGCATACAAAAAGAGTATGTTAGAATAACTTAAAAGGCAATTTAAAGACTGAATGTCTCTTAATATTATTTAATTTTACTTTTGAGAATTTTATTAAAATGAGTTTTAATATAAATGACAGAATACTACATTTGTGAGTTTTTAAAATTTAGAAGGATAAATATAATATAATTTTTTTTAAAGTAAAAATACATAATTTTGAATTTTTTGAAAAGTATACTTAAAATATTTACTATACATTTCAAAAGAACCATGGAACTGAAAAAGCAGACCTCAATTATACAAAAAAATTAAAAAAAATGACTTCAAACATACAAGAAAAAAAGATGATGTTTTTCTTTGAATCATATGCATGTAACACAAATTTTCTGAACTGCTTTTTCTTTGTTTGAATGATTTTATAATCACTCAGAGAAAGGGTTGGACCGTTGAATCACGGCCATTTTTATTAATACCCTCCAAAAAAAAAAAAATTAAAAATACTCCTGTCATCTATTTTTTTTTTAAAACTGCTCCGACCGCCAGGTCTATAGGCGGTCCAAAAATCCTACCAGGCCGTCTCCATCACGGACGAGTCAGACCCCTAGCAGACTACCCCTGCTGGGGGCGGTCCACTTGATTTTTTTTTTTAGAGATATTAATATTTTGATTTAAATTATTTTGTGAAGAAAAAAATTTCTTGTTTAAAGTGTACGCCAAAAAAATAAGACATTTGATATATTTATGAAGTGATGTCGTAACTCTTTACTACGATTTATACAGGATACACACATGGAATATTGTTATGAAGTTTTCTTGACCTTGATTCTTTAATAATTTATTTTATTCAAATATACACAAGAAAATATAGTTAGATTGTCTCAATGACGTCAACTTTTTTTAGAGAATAATTGAATTATTTGATTATTGTCGACATATATCATTTGCTCGGAGATAGGCAAATGGACACAATAAATAGTAAATACATTTTAAAATAATTATATGAATAATTCTTGAATAATCTCTTAGGCTTAGGACTAAAAAAATAATCTCTTAGTCATAGTTTTATTCTGAGTCCAACTTTGCACCTTTGTTTAACATGGCAAAATATCTCTAAAAATCATGAAAATTGATTGATATGCATTCTTGACATCATAGAACACGACTGCAAAGTTTCATACAAAATCTCCACATGAAACCTTAAACTGAATTTTTGAGGCACTAAACAACATGTTTTTGAAATTCTGACGCTCCGGATGCCTCTCACGTTGTCCGGGGAAGAACCTCCGGGCAAAATTCAGATCCATCTCATTATTTTCTTTTCGAAAAGTGTTCATACGCACAAATCCGAATTTCCTAGCCAAAGTTATGGATGTTTAAAAAAATTTCGAAAGCATAAACTTTGAAAATTCATAACTAATTGTAGAAAAATCCAAATAAATTGAAATTTATGTCAATTCTATGTATTTCTGTATGCTCTACATGCTGGTGTAATCACTTTTTCAGTTTGGTCCCTATACTAGTCCAGACCTATACTGGTAAATCATTCCAGACTGGCCAATCTGGATTAATACAAGGACCAAAATGCAAAAGTGATTTGAGTAGCACATGTAATAGTCTGAAATGTCTAATAGGATCTTTGAGTATGAAATTCAGATCCTAGATACCTAAGGTAATTATAAAATCTAAACTGTTTTTTAAATTGCGCCGCTAGAGCATGCTATTTAGAACCTTGTTTTTGACATACAAGAAAACTTTTTATTCACAAAAATATTAATATCTCTAAAAAAAAAAAAAATCAAGTGGACCGCCCCTGCAGGAGCGGTCTAGTGGGTTTTTTGGGCCGCCCGTGGGCCTGGCGATCGGGGCAGTTTTGAAAAAAAAAAAACAGATAGCAGAGACATTTTTAAAATTTTCTTTTTTGGGGGTATTAATAAAAATGGCCGCCAAATCACTGGCGATGAATTAATTTAGTAATTTTGACAATATTTTTAAATAAAATCATATAATTTTCAAAATAAAAAATTCAATATAATTTGGACAATATTTCAGGCCTTGTAGATTGATTAATAAACTTCATATAATTTGAGCTTCGTCTAATATTCCGTAACAGCCAATAAATATTGATTGTTGTAAAATTTAAGTTGTTAAACGATCAACTTACACCCAATTTCATTTTTTTTGTTATGTGCATGATATAAATATAATATAAATACAGTAGAATCATATTCATATACCAGATTCTAAAATTAAGAATTATTTAACAATTGTTAAAATTCTCAAAGTAATTTAACAGTAGAAATCATATTAATATTCATATACCATATCACAATTTCCCAATTCATAGGGATGGAATGGTTGTACTGTTGGATCGTTGGTGCTGGATTAGTTTAGTAATCCTGACAATATTTCCAAACCAAACCATAAATTTTTCAAAATAAAAAGGTACAAAAATATTTAGGTCTTGCATATTGATTGTGATAAACTTCGTGCAATATAAAATTGATGCGATATTCCATAAAAGGCCACTAGATAATTGTTGCAAATTTCTAGTCATTCGATAACAAATAAATTAGAAGACCCAATTTCATCATATTTTGTGCGTGACACACACACACAAGTGGGTGCCTATTCAGAATTCACGGGGCAATATTAATTGTTTGCTTTGAGATTCGTACAAAATAATATCTGAACTGTCTGGATTTTCCACGGATGAACTCAAAATTTGAGATATCTCAAGTGGATGTGAATTCATCGTGTGTATCTTTCAAAAAGACTATATATCACATGAATCCTTACTGGGGACTTCAATGAATTCTGATCATAGCAGCACTAAAGAACCGGATCCCATATGAACTCTGCAATTAAGCATGGTTTAAACAAAAGTAGTACTAGGATGGGTAACCTCCTCGAAAGTCCCTATTGCATCCCTTTAAAAGCCTAAGGGCAGTTTACAAAATATGTGTGTGTGTGTGTGTGTGTGAGTAGAACTATGGTGCTCTTAAGTTCACCATACCCCTTTCTGAACAAAGGGTAGTCAAGCCATGTTAGCTTAGAGCAAGGAATTTATTCCTTCTTCATTTTAAGTAGCAACCAAATAAGGCCCAAGTCAAAAACGTTGGACATTTTTGTCGGGCATCAAATTTATGGTAGCAAAGTTACTAATAAGAAGCAATTCTTCATTTGTAGCAAAGTTAAGTTCTATTAATTTTTAGTTAAAAAAAAAGATAAAAATATAGAAATAAGGATTTTGTTTTTGTATTCCTCTCTTTTTCATATTTGTCTCGGAGCATGTACAGAGGACTAATATCAATCTCAGGGGTAAGAATACACATGATTTCTTCTTCTTCTTATCGTTATTATTATTTTTTGTTTGGGGGGGGGGGGGGGGGGGGGGGGGGGGTTACAAACCTGAAAAGGTCGAAACTATATTGCTACTTACCAGTTGATGAAATTAGTACCGGCTTGTTAATACGGGTAACAGATGACAATTAAGAAAGAAGGAAATGTTGCAGTTACGGTAAAAATCTGGTACAAACAGCATGCCAGGCCAGTGCCTCTGTTAGGGTAGTTTACAATAAAAATAGATAAAATAAGGGAAAATTAGTTATTTGTCACTCAAAAACCTTGAAATTATAAAAATGTCATCTCAAACTTTAAAATTATAAAAATGTCACTCTAAACTTCATTAATTCCTAAATTTGCCACTCCAAATAATTAATGACTAAAATGTCCTCCTTTCTTCTCCTCCTCCTTGACTGAGCTCCACGGCTTCCTTCTTGGAGTGGTACGTGACAGAACAAATTCAAATGTGCCAGCCCAAGCATTGCGTTTTGTCAAGAAGTTATTGGTGTTGAATATCTTTTTCACCATAGCAGGAATCGAGGAGTGCTCGAACTGGGATGTCGCATCTGGACCTGTTGACCTATGGAGCACTGCACATGCAAGATTTCAGTACCCATTTTCATATACTCATCTACCTTATAATTAATTAACCCAAATAGTGGAAATATTTTTATATGATTCCAAACAAATAATTGTATGTTATTAAAGCTGGTATGTCTATTATTAGTTCATTACTACGACAAAATAATGGTTCAGAGAAAAAAAAAAGAATATTATAAATTTACCTGTGCCGAGTTCAACCCATGGAGAGATGAAGAAGGTTGGCACCCGAACCCCGTGACTTCACTTTGAATCTGTTCTATCACGTACCACTCCAAGAAGGAAGCCGTGGAGCTCAGTCAAGGAGGCAGTTGAAGAAGAGGAGGAGAAGACGGGAGGGCATTTCAGCCATTAATTATTTGGAGTGGCAAATTTAAGAATTAATGAAGTTTAGAGTGACATTTTTGCAATTTCAAAGTTTTGGATGGCATTTTTACAATTTGAAAGTTTTGGAGTGACAAATAACCAATTTTCTCATAAAATAAACTGATGGCCAATATTTGTCTTAACTGGTACCCCCTTACGTTCCATGCCCCTGTAATAAAACAGATCTTTCACTGACAATATTTTTCAATGACCAAACAGTATACTGGTACGGCATTTTAAATGTTTTACAAGATAAGATTATCTTCTCAAAATAATACAAAGAACCCACAAGTGATAAAAGAATGGACCATGACTTATTAGAAAAGTGAAATCTTTGCAAAGAATTAGCAAAAGAAAATAAAAGCCTGGGTTTAAACTTTAAACACCATAAATGCCGGATCAAGTAAGATATTAAAATTAACTAGGGTTTTGTATTTGGTAAATACTACATCATTTTTATTACTACCAGAGTAAGTCCAGAATGATCACAGTTGATCACATTCTATTTTTCGGTTTAAATGGTTCAGCTCGGTTGAATTTTTGAATTACTTTGATTTTTTATATTTGGTTCAGTTTAATCTCTCTAATTTCAGTTCGACTGATATATAGCTTGATATTTATTTCTACGACTATTAAATGTATTTATTTATGTTATTGAGTTTTGACCTTTTGAATGTAATATCTATTATTTCGCTTCAACTAAACAAACCAAAATATAGTTCGGTTTTTTTTGGTCTGGTTGTTATTCAGTTGATAAGTTTAATTCGGTTGGTTCGGTTAGATTTTTTGAAAACTAAATAAAATTTTGGTTTTAACCGAACCGACTGTTTGGACACCCCTATTTCTACTTTTCTGGCGTCCTTTGTCTGACAAAATTAAACCAGTATTGTCTGAATCAAAAGTGTAATTTAATCCCCAGAAAAAAAAATTAAAATAGTAAAAGTGAGCTACCTTAACGGAGTAGCACATCCCAGGGACCAATGCCTGTGTTTTTTAATACTATTGGAAATACATTGAGAGGTACCGACGTAATGGAGTGCTCCATTCGAGTCGTGAACACCATAAACCCCAGCTCCGACTGGAATCCTCTCGTCCAGTTGTTGTTATGGATCTCGAGGGATTGGTATAGACTCCACCTCAGAGAGCTTTCTAATGAAGGCGCACAGAAGGTGTAGGTGAGGTCTCAAATTTGGTTGAGGTCGGAAGAGAGAAGAGGTGCGAGAGAGGAATGAAGACGGAGGCGTGATGCGAGTGAAAGAAAGAGTGCGGTTTGGTGATAAGAGGTGTGAAGGAACTGCCATGGACATGATCACGTGGTCTCCAGAGATAGGAGTAGGTCCGATGGGCATTGGACCTCCTTTTAGGTTTGATTAGCTCTAACACCGTACGATAAGCATTAAGATCTTTTTGCACGGAAATTGATACAAACCGCACGGATTTTAATACGGACGCACGAATATTGATGTAATCGGATGGTCAATACACCCATCGAACCAAAGTAGGTCCGATGCCCGATGGGCATCGGACCTACTCTGCGTCAGGTCTCCAGTGGAAGCTCTTACTCTTTCTCTAACAGTTGAGAGATCATCACTACATGAGAGTGCGACATACCTATGGGCCTGATATTATATGGATCTCAAAGTATACTTCGGTTCCTGATATTAAATGGATCTGTTGGGCCGGACACCTATGGGCCTAGTTGCTTTTTAATTGGATCCTGATATTTTATTGCACCGGTTGAGATCAATTGCAATACCTGACCGTGTAGAATTAGATCCAAGTCATCCGTTTCGATCTGACACGAATATCAAAACGGACCCCTTGTGTATTTTAAACAGGTACCGAATTGATTTTGGCTAGGTTGAGACTTGAGAGTATGCCACCTCAGGAACCTGAGGATATAAAATCATTACAGAGCATGAACATCAATAGAATTGTTAGCACAGTGACTTCAATCTGTTCTAAAACAACAAAGATTACACATACATCTCTCTCCAAAACAAGCACTTAACATATCTTTATATTGAAAAAAAACAAATAATAATAATAATAAGAAAATCGAGAATTTATTTCTGAAACAGCGCCTTCAGCTCCCCTTTCTCAGCCAAATCAGATATGATATCACACCCCCCAACCAACTCACCTCCTACAAACACTTGCGGAAATGTCGGCCAATTGCTGTAACTCTTCAATTTCTCTCTCAATCCGTAATTATGTTCTTCATCCAATACATCTAGCGAGACAAAATCGACACCATGCGATTCTAATATGCTGACAACCTTTTGGGAGAAGCCGCATTGAGGGGCCCGTCTTGATCCCTTGATGAAAGCCACCACTTTGTGCTCTTTAACAAGTCGGTCAATTAGTTCTTCTAATGGGATGGTTAAGCTGACGTGGCGGCCTGGGGTTAAGCGGATGTCAGGTGGGGCCCCTGTCCAGGTGTAGTTTCCCTGTACATTGCCGGGAGGGGGCTTGCCGGTGGCTGATATGTGCTCTTCAATCCAGGATTTCCATGCTGATTGCAGGACCATACGATCGGGTGTGGCCGTGTCTGAAGGACCTACCTGTGCATTTATTTAATGTGAAAAAAGTCATATAGTAGAGGTAAGCTAATATTGATGTAATCATGCATTAGAATTAGTGAAATTTTACAAAAATTTGAGACTTTATCTTGGGTACACCAAGCAAAACTCAAAAGTGAAATTTTACAAAAAAATACCCTTTTAACTTCTTTTTTTTTTTTTCCCTCTTTCCGAAATTTGCCATCTATGGATATTTTTCCAACAGCCATATTGCCTTGTACATATTACTTCATATTTTTATCTATAACGGCTATATGCCTTGTATCCATTATATATAGATGCAATGTAATGTTGATGAGTATGATGAACTATCAATGAAATATTTCCTCCTCAAATACTATCTCAAATTCTAATATGAACCAGTCTAGCTCAATTAAGAACAAATTATAAATATACGCCTTATAGCACCACGCCACCACCCACTCCCAATTTAGTCCTTGTACAGCCTATATAATGTTTCAGTCTTTATAACTGTTTTTATTCAAAAAATAAATCAACTTGTAAAGTGACAGTATTGACCAAATTGTTACAAATTGAAATGGTAAGGACCAGAACAGGAGCTTGAAACTTCAACGACTAAAACAGTAACTTGAAGGTGCTTTGAAAACCATTGTGGAAGTAATTCTTTGAAATATACACTAAATTATAAGAATAACGTATTATTTTGTTTTTCTTCCCCTGCTCCTAAAAATAATGTTTGTATCTCCATTGGCTTTATTGAGGATACCTGTTTATATAGGACTAATATACATCAAAAAATGAAGTGTAAAGCAGACAAGAACGAAGATAATATAAGTGTATACTAGCCAGAACATTAAATATCAGGAGATAAATCTCGGTACATGGTAGGTACTAAATGATCAATAGTAAATATAATTTGCTGTCTTAATCGGATATAATTTATTCAACAGAAACGAAATAAAAGGTCAGAGAAATTGACTCGGTTCTTTTGAGAGAAGCTCAAAGGCCGAATTTAGTTATTTTAATTTTTAACTTCAAGGACCCATTTGGCAGAGAAATTATCTAAAAATAATATAGTTTAATAGATAGATTACCTTGAGATTTTGATCCCATAGAAGGAAACAAAATATATTATATTTTGGTTCCTTTAGGCAAATTTTAAATGAACAGAAATATAATTATTTGTTCCTTTAGTTTAGGAATAGGATTTTATGTGGCATGAGGTGGGTGGTACGCTGAATCCTAAAGGAACCGAAGTTTATAGTTCCTTCTATGGGATCAAAATTTCCATGCAATCTTTTTTCAGTTCCTTCTATGTGATCAAAAATTGCCATGCAATCCATCCATTACCTGTATTATTTTTTAATTTTTTTTGGTAAAGGTTGAAGGTCAAGTCATCCAACTATTTAATGTCCACAAAGGATCCCCATTCAGGTTTCGAACCTACAACTTCTCACACACAGAGTGTTGTCTTTTGCCACTAGACCAAAGGCTGGTTCTATGTATTGTTTTACATTATTTTTATAAATACAACTCTGCCCATTTGGTACAACCGAACACTTGTACCAGTTCATTTCTGGGAAAGTCCAAGGAAACATTTGATGCAGATGAAAATTCTAGAGACCAATTTGATTTTTAGATAATCTTTTTTAAGGATAATAACCTGAAATTTACCAGTATAAAATAATAATAATTATCACCTTAACAGAGGAACACAACTCGGATGGGACAGACTTCCTGTGCTTGTCTACACTGGAGGCGATACTACGAGAGATGCCAACAAACTGAAGCTCTCCATTTGCGTCAAAAACACCATAAACCCCAGCTCCTGTCGGAATACTCGCATCCAGATTCTCTGGATCCTTCACAATAGGTACCGATTCAGATTCTGACAGCTTTCTAATGGAGGCGTGTACGCGATGTCTATAGTAGCGCTGGGTTTGGGTTTTGGGTGGGGAGAGGAAGAAAGAAGGGAAAGAGAGAGAAGTAAAAGAAGTTGAGAAGAGGGTGAAAGAGATGTTGGGTTTTCGAGATGTGAGAGGTGGGGGCATGAATGGGTCGAAGCGGGAGATTTGAGCTGGAGCTGCCATGGCTGTGCTTCCTCTCTCTGTCTCTCTCTGCTTGAAATGAGAAGAAGAGATGCCGACGGATAAAAATTATATTTCGGATTGGATTGGGCCATAAATGGATCCAATAGGCTTTATCTGCCCGATTTACTATCCTGGCCTGTTGGGCCTTCAGAAATTTAGTCCCAGTTGACAGCAACTTTACTGAGTTATCAACTAATCATCCTCTCTCTCCGGTACCTGATGCGGTCAGTTTAAGTCCCAGCCGGTTAAGAATTTATATAAATTCAATTTCATGTGACTGCTTTGAGATTGGTGCGTAGGCATAACAAACGGTTTGGATGTAAAGGCACCTGAGATGATCCGAATTCACAGGTAGAATTATCAGTGCAATATTTATCCGGTTTCCTTGTATCTGAATATACACATTATGGTAAAAGATGAAATGCTAATTTGCGTTGTTTCTCTTTCGCAGAACTGAAATGCTGCAAAAGGTTTGTTGACATAAATTACATATTTCCATTAAACATTACTTTTAAATAAAAAATTGTATTTAGTAAGTAAAATGTATATTTATAAGGATAAAAATATGTAAGTCCATGAATCAGAAGAACAATTGTTTACATCATTTACCAATATTTTAACATTTACTAATGAATTTGTATTCAGAAAATATTTAATCAATTGAAGCAACAATTATACCTAAAAATTGTTCTACTGAGAATCCTCAACAGTTAAACTTTCACCTTACAAACTACAAACATTTAAAAAGCCAAAAAAACAAAAAACAAAGAAAACAAAAAACAAAGATATAATCAACCTACAAGTTCTCCTACTCTATCTCGGTACGATCCCTCTTCGTCATTGGTACCATCATGAGTTGTCACTGCTTGATAGTCCGGGAAGGGCTCGTAGTCATCATAGAAACCAGACTGACCAGTTGTAATTATCTGGAAAGTTTGACCAGAAGAGAGAGCGTACTGAATATTCTCTTCTAAGAAATACGGGTCGGTTGCTACCTCCGGGTCAAATACTATGCTCTTCAACAATGCTGAAATAAATACAAAAAACATTATTAGCAACTTCTTCCTTAACTAGTCCCTCAAATAAATACACTGATAATATTAGCAATTTATTAACATGCCTGGTACCAAACTAACACAGTACCAATATCGAAGTATTGCTAAACTGTTTTATATTTTTATTTTTATTTTTTTTGCATTTCTTGCAAAATTTTGTTTTCCTGCAAATTAGACCCAATATTTCATGGTATTTGCCAGAAGTTGAATGAGAAATTAATTTCCAAGAAATATGGGTCGGTTGCCACCTCGGGGTCAAATACTAGCTCTTTACCAATGCTGAAATAAATACACAACATTATTAGGAATTTCTTCCTTAATTAGCCCCTCGAAAAAACAAAAAATTCAAGTTCTAGTAATTTTATCAGTGTTTTTTTTGTAGAAGCACTTGCAATTAGATTACTTCACAATTACTAAAGTGCAGCTGACTAATTTTTCCCTGCGAATTAGACCTAATATTATTTCATGATAATTGCCAGAAATTGAATAAGAAATTCAACTTGGCATAATCTACTAAATACAAATATTGTACCAATGAGAAATGATGAAACTTGTAGTATGTTTGATCGTTCAAAGAATTTAACAACCCTTTCATGCATTATCAATTAATACTCAAATGCACCAAATTTGGCCAGTAGAAATTATTTTTTTATTTACAAGTATTATAAACTTGATTTGACAAATATTGCCAAAATTGTCAAATAATTCTATTCTCGAGGAATTTCATCTCATATAATGGGTGCTATTTGCAGAATAAAAAGAGAGAGAAAAAAAAAGAACTTATAAAGATATATTTATATACCTGCAACAAGAGCATCGCCAGATGCTGACATGTCACAACTAGACGGTTCGATCTGTAAATCCTCAGAACCTCTAAAAAACTTATCATGCTCCTTTGTATAATAACTCACTCCTGATGCACCATTGGTTACGAAAAGCACCGCCAAGTCATCGTGCCATAACTCCTTCACCTCTTCTCTACTCCTATGCACATATTTCACAGCTCCTCCATTTTCTGCCACATTTTGTTCGATCCCACATAAAAAGTCGAGTTCTTGCACTGTCAATTCAATAAAATCGGCAACAGAGAATGATTCCTTGAGAAATGATCTTGCTTCCTCAGAAGAGTGCCAGAATAGCATTGGCAAGTTTACGTCGAAGAAAATAAGGCCACCTTGTGATTTTATAATGCTAATCACCTCCATTAGTGCTGATTTAGATTTTGGGTCTAGTAAAGCGGATGAACTGAAGTATAGCAATTTTGCCTGTGCCATTGAAGAATAGAGAATAGTTTAATTTGATAATTTGTGAAAGAGTGAGGCTATGGTACTATGCATAGCACACATTGGTCGATACAATGAATTCAAAGTTCAAGTAATCAGATCTGGAATCAATATTTTTGTTTTAATTAGATCATTTGAATGTAGTGATTTTCTACCTATAAAAAAAAATAGTAAAAAATTTCTAAAAAATATAAAATTTAGTCTTCAAGTACATTTTCATATGAAGATCATGTTGAAAGGTTCCCATCGACTACTTGGAACTTTGAAAAGGTAGACATTGATCCATAGTGCGGACCAATCCACGCTATGCATAGTACCATATAGCCTCACTCATTATTTTATATAAAGAATTGTAGGACTCTTTGTGCAACCAATAAAATTCATTTCTTTCATGGTTATATGCGAAAAAAGTTTAATAGTTATACTTATACAACGGGGTGTTGAGAAGCTGGCACTACCAAATAAAACTAACATTTACTCTTTCCTCTCCTGGTTTCTTTTCTTTTTATTCTGGTAAAATTAAAACCAGGAACACTCTAAAGTACCAGTTGGGTTTTTACCAGATCTATCATGGTAGATAACCGTGTAAAAATGAAAATTAGGTAAAAAATCTAAACATCTAAATGAACAGTGAAAAACTAACAAAATATAGAAAATATGGTTTGTACAAGCTTTATACTAGTAAACACACAAGCTGCCAAAAAATTAAATTAAATAAATTATGTTACCTCTTTTAGAACATCCAAGTCAATATCAGAGTTCGAGAAACTATCCTCTGCAGCGGGCCGCACACACTTAGCTTTCAAAGAGTTACGAACCGCAGTAAGCTTCATATGGGAAACAGCCGTAGAAGTCGAATCATCCATCTTCACGCACCCTATCTCAACACGATTTTTTTTTAACTCACTCAATAACGCCATGCCTTGTTTATCAAGACCCAATTTCCCCATGAACCCAACCCGACCGCCGAGACGTGCCAGAGCAATCGCTACCGAGGAGGCATCACTACCCGGTGCCCTAAAGAATGTATCGGGCAACCAATACAACCACGGCATATTTTGATGCATTTCCCGCTCAAATACTCTATAAGCCGGTTTTGCGTATGGTATGAAAGAGGCTTTTGCGGGCCCGAAGCAAATCACGAGCGGATACCACGAGATGTCAGAAAGGAAATATGGGTCGTCTTCTGGCCTCATCACCGTCTCTTGTACAGTGGTTTTTTCAAAATTGGTCAATCTTTCTTTCTCTTGTTTGTCTTCACGGGTTAGGGTTTCATACCTCGTCAGGTCAGGCTTTTTTGTAGCCTTTTTCTTGTAGCCTCTTTTGGGCCGGGTGTTCTTCTCTTCATTTTCGCTGTCATCTTCAACTTGTGAAATTGATGCGACGGGTTCTATCTCGGGATCTGAAAGAACCATGTGGGTAAGACTTGTAAATTTATTTAAACAAATGAATACCGGACCTCGCAAAATCAAAATATTACATATATAGCCTTGCAAAATGAGAAATATCTCGCGTCACAAGAGTATGATAGAAAATTGTCCTTTTCTTGGTAGTACATACATACCTAGGTTACGCATATATAAATTCTCATTCTGAAGTTCTTCAGTGGGGCCAGCTAGTTCAATAGTTTTCTCCACTTGATCCACCACTTGATCCACAGTTAATTCAGGGGTAGCATCGATCGGAATAATTTCTTCTTCGGTTTTTTTTTTTCTACCGCGCCGGGTCGGTTTTTTCTCCACTTGATCCACAGTTAATTCAGTGGTCTCTTCAACCGGAATAATTTCTTCTTCGGTTTCTTTTGAAGATTTTTTTTTTCTACCATGCCTGGTCGGTTTTTTCTCCACTTGATCCACAGTTAATTCAGGGGTAATTTTGACCGGAATAATTTCTTCATCAGTTTTTTCTGAAGAATTTTTTCTACTGCGCCGGGTCGGTTTTATCTCCACTTGATCCACGGTTAAATCAGTGGTACCTTCAACCGGAATAATTTCTTCTTCCGTTTCTTTTGAAGACTTTTTTTTTCTACCACGCCTGGTAGGTTTTTTATTTTCTTCCGAACTAATGTTGATATTTACTCCATCACTAATATTATCTGGTTCGATCTTTGTGGCATTCTTCTTGGATGCGGATACAATCCAACGGTTGTGATTTAACCATGTCTTTTCGTAGCGAAGCAATTTAGGTCTTGAAACTTCTGACCCAAAATTTAATCTCATCCTGTACAGATTATTTTTTAATTACAGTAATTTATTAATTATACATATATATTCAAACAACCAAATACAAAGGTCACTGAACAAGCTGGTATGGTACCTAAATGGGGCCAAATGTGTGATTAAGCTTAAACAAACCCTAAATCATAACGATAAAACAATTCCCAAAAAGAAAGGTCAAAGGACACACAAAAACCGAGATAAAACACTATCTTGATGATTCTGGAGTCTGGATCTCTGAGGTAACTCAAATTTGGAGTTTGGATCCGGACAGCCCAATTAGAATCCAGCCTATCTGACCTGAGGTGGAATGCACGGGGTCTCTTTAATGTCCGTGCCAAAGCAGATCAGACGGTCCGATGGAAACTCAAAATTTGAGTTTCTGGGTACCAATTATGTAATATGAATTTGATGGTTCTGGGTACCAATTATGTACAAAGACCTGATTAATATGGTATTGCAATACATATGACAATAAAAAAAATCCGAAGGAAAGACTTCTGTTGACCAAGGTAACAAGTATTCAGTGGGAAATTAGTAAAATTGACAGGACTAAAACCAACTCAACCTTACTTACAAGGGGCATGAAAAAGGCAAGAAGCCCATTGCATTGCTGAAAAAGGCAATTTATTTGTACAATTATCGAATAATGTCATGTTATTCAACTTTCTGATTTGAAGAAGCTCTGAAATATCAGAAATTACAGCAAATCAGTACTAGAGTACTTCTGAAAACATCAGTATGACACCACTGTACAAAATTAATCTACAGACCAATTGTTCAAATTAAACCGTATACCAGAGCAATGCATGAGAAGAGAAAATCAAAATCAAGTTGTAATTTCAGAGAATGAGGAGGATAGGATACCTGAGAAAAGGCAGAGACCAGATGGAGGAAGCGTACGCCATGTTTCGCAACAGTAATTTGGGTGGACACGAACTGAGGCCTTGGAAATGGATTGTAGCCATGGTAGGTTAGTAATCAATGGAGGTCATTTGATTTGTATTTCGGAGCGAGAACTGTGAGAGAAGTAGAGAGAAAGGGAAGCAAACGACGATAATACCTTCGGATATTTAAATTACAGTATGAACCCTTAGGGTTTTCGATTGATTGTAGCAGCTAATTAGAAGATAAGGGGTATAGTAGTCAAAGCGCACTAAACCCTTGCACTAGTAGTACTATTCAGCTAGCTTCACACTGCTCACTACTCACTGCTCTAGTCACGAATTCGTATTTATGTTTAGATCCGGACCGAATTTGTACGAATATTGGCTGGTTTGGTCCGGACTATGGCTGATTAAATTCCTCGTAACTCGTGACATGTTCGTAACTTCGTTAAAAATTTATTAACAATTCGTTTATTATTAATTCGCTGGTTAACTTAATGTACAGAATCAATATCTTTATCCATAATCTTCTCGAAAATAATAATTTTGTAATTACGTAAAAGAAAGTAAAAAAATAAAAAATATATAAATTTGGATCTTTAAATACATTTAATATAGAGATAATATTGAGCTGTTCAAATCGATTATTTATATTTTAAGTGAAGATAAAGATGTTGAAAACAATTGAAAAATAAAGTCACCAACTCATAAAATATTTAAACCCTATTCATAATAAATAAAAAAGGGCATTAGTGTATCAGAACTGGATCTGACCGATCAGTTTGACCGAAAAAAATTGAAACCGGTCACTTATCCGATTCAGTTCGCTTAAAGAATCATTTTAGTAATTGAGTTGAAAAATCCACTCAATTAACCGATTTTTATTAAAAACCACCACGGACCATGTCCACCGTAAATCGGCGCTGAACCACACGACGCCAAAAATATCATTTTTCTTGCGCCGGATGGATTTGGGACCCACTTGGAAGGGCGGTATGCCACCTCACCAATCCTTTCCAGTACCTCAAACGGTCCATAGGATCTAGGGCTGTGGTGCAATTGGCAACTGAAATCTGTCAGTAAGGCTTTAGACGAAGATAGACCCAATCCCCACTGAAGGCACCGGAGCCAATCTTGCTTGAAGGCGATATGGTGCTGCAACTGCAAAGAAAGACAGTTAGAACTCAGAGACCAGCGCAATACACACCCCTACACTGTATCTTTTTATAGCTATTGTTTTTAATCTATACCTAGACTTTTTTTTATGTTTGATTTATAATATAAGTCTTGAATTAATAATATAATTAAAATAATAAAAATAATATAATATAATATAATAGGTATATCGTATCTTTGATTTTTGAGAATTATCGTTTCGCCGTATTCGTACCGTATCCAATACAATACCCGTACCCAGAGACGGAGATAGGTTAATAGAATGGGGGTCAATTGACCCCCTCTTTTTTCCAAATACTAGTAATGAATTATGCTTTTGTTCTATAAATAAAGTAAAATGCTACATGTACAAGAAAATTGACCCCCGTATTTTTTATGACATTTTATACTATTGGTCCCCATTTTAAAAAAAAAAAATTATTTGTGTACAATTTGAAAGAATTCTAGCATTTTAGAACATTTTTTAATAAAAAAAAATCAAAAATCCCATGGAGAGTCAGACAATTCTTATTTTATGTTATATATCTCTCTTATATTCTTTTTCTGACTCATCACTTGTTGAAATTTTTTTTTGACCCCCATTCAGCCAAATCCTGTCTCCGCCTTTGTCCGTATCCGTATCCGTATCCATGCAACATAGTAAGCATCCAATGAGAAAGAAGGTCATATATTCACCTAGCATCTAGTGCCTAGAGAGTTGAATAAGATATAACTTTTTAGATTACATGTCTTTCCTTACTCAATTTATTCCAACTCTTACTGCGTGCACAATTATTATTTTTTTAGTTACTGCTATGTCTTATAACTTAGTTAATGAAGTCATACCTCATGTTTTAAACAAACAAAAAAAAATTCATTGAAAACATGAACGTAATTTAGGTTTTATATGAACTTAATTAAACTTATCTATGTACATTTTTTATTTATTTTGGGATGTTGTGTATTTTTTTTCTTAAAGTAAATATTTTGTCATTTCTTGATAAAATAAGTAGTTAAATATGTACTATAGGTATTTTTCTATTTCAAAACATGATTATATTTGATTATTTATAATAGTAATAATTATATTTCATAAATATAAGCATTTAAAAAACTAGCAATTGAACCGATTGATCCGTTGGTTCTACCAGTGAATCGTTGATCTGAAGGTTTATCGGTTAGAAGTCCGGTCCAATTTTAATAACATTGGTTTAGATATTTGAACCCTATTCATATTAAATAAAAAGGTACTGTTGTACTGTTTAAAACGGAGGAGAAATTGTTGAAAATAAAACTACGGGTACACACTCTGGGTGCGACTAACATTACCAGCATGACTCTTACAAATAAAGCCTTCATTCATTTCTTCTCACATTTGCTCGCAACCAAATAAACCCACATGACCGTTGCTTTCATTTCCTTTTTTAGTTAAGTCTGTCAACAGCTCTAGAGCCTTGTAATCTATGTTTACTCTGTAATTTTCTCTTGTAAGTTGTAAGGATATGAGACAATAAGAAAAGGTTTTACCCAACTCAAACACTATTTTGAACAGGTACAAACCTGCATGATGCAAAAGAAGCAATTTTATTTGAGTGGAACTAGGGTATTATTAAGTTTAGAGACCGATCTACATTCAGTCGTACGGGTACTCAGTCACTCTATGATTTTAAAATTTTAGTTATGTATATTAAAATTTAATTGAAATTTATTTTTTTAGAACTTTTTATATAGCCTAGTTTCCTCATAAAATACCACATACCTACTTGTAGTCTAGTGGTTGAAACTTACTTTGTAGTTGTGGTGAGCTTGAGTTCAATTCTCACCAACAGTATATTGTTCATTTTAATTTTAGCACATCTATCGTGAATTTCTAGTTTTGCCTCTGCTTAAGTTTATTTATCACGTCTTTTTGTGAACTGAACTTTAAAACCTATCAAATTGACTTCAAATATGAATTCGAACTGTTGAAATCCAACTAGTTTACGAGTGATGTGTTTATATGTGAAAAAATAATAATTTAGAATTAGTTTTGCATAGTCAAATGGTTAAGAAATATTTTAAAATGAATACATTAAATTAGTTTATAATTTTTTTAATTTTGACTTCTCGACTTTATATTAAATTATTTCAATTTTTTTTTGTTTTTTGGAATAAGTAGATGAATTTTAACAATTGAAATTTATCGTTTTAGAGTTGAATTAAAAAAAAAATAATGAACTTAATAACACCCTATACTATTTTATTTCGCAACAATTTTATTTTATTTATTTATTTTTGCTCTCGATGGCACGATTCATTGCGTTCAGGTCAAATCAATATAATAATACGGTGCGACGGTATGATTCATTCCGTTATCTTGTCATATCTTCTTAATTTTGGACCAAAAGGAAAGCAAATAAATAAATAAGAATATCTGTTGAGCTCTAAAAATAAATTAAATCTAAAATCATAGGTAAATCAACCAATCAGAGCGCGGGGAGTTTAAAAAAGGCGGTGCCTGTATATCCGAATTAAAATAAACCTAAAATAACTCAAATTTTGAGTTTAGATCCGGACCGTCTAATCTGGTTATCACCAATATTAAAGGGCCACTGTTCACACCACTTCGGATCGGATTGACCCGGATTCTGATCGGACGGTCAGGAGATAAACTCTAAATTTGAGTTACTACGGAGGATCCAGTCTTTATTATTTTCTAATTCCTATTTTCCCCAAAAATACATTTCGTACAGCCCCTCCGATTTCGATTATATAAACGACCTCCGATTGCGATTATATAAAGGAGAAAAAGGCACTGGATCGTAAAGCCTAGACCGGATCGTAGAGATTCATTTTCTCAGGTATTTTAAAATTCGATTCCCTTCATCTCCTCTTTCATTTCTGTAGCCTCCATCCCAGCTAGGGTTTGAATGAGATTCTCGTACAAATTGTGAATGGCGATTTGTGGATTGAATTTCGTGTTTTCTTGTTTGATTTTGGGGATTTGACAGGGTTTTGTCTGATTTGATGTGTACAATCCAGCTTTTATAATTATCTAGATTTCCCCTTTAATTTTTATTCCCCAAATTTATCTTGCATTAAATTTTTGTCCGAGAGCCTCAATTTTGCCCCAATTCATTCCTAGAAGCTGAGTTTGTAATTGGTAATTTTTTCAGGTATATGAACTTTCGTGCTTCACGATTTTTAGTTGAATTTTTATTTCTCTGAAATTAGATAAAGACAAATTCAAGGCTATCATATTTCCATGATGTACTTCATTATTTAATGCATTGATCAAAACCATCAAATAAATGTTGACTTAATTTTAGTGAATTTGTTATTTACTCTGCAGATGGAAAGACAAAGTTCAGAACGATCTCATACCATCGACATCACTGGCAATGTATGCGGAGACATCTCCACGACACCTGAAAACCCCAAAATATGCGCCGGTGCGGCATGCGACCTCTCTAATTCCACCACGGCCTCTAGGGAAAGAGACACCTCTATGAGAAAACTAGCAATCGCAATAGTACTCTGCGTAATTTTTATGATTGTTGAGGTGTTTGGTGGAATTAAGGCAAACAGTCTGGCTATTATGACAGATGCAGCCCACCTATTCACTGATGTAGGGGCCTTCGCTATCTCTTTGTTCTCTCTCTGGGCGTCTGGATGGGAGGCGACACCACGTCAGTCATACGGTTTTTACCGAATAGAAATTCTTGGTGCAATGGTTTCTATTCAAATTATATGGCTTTTAACTGGCATTTTAGTTTGGGAAGCAGTGCAAAGGCTTATTTACGAAGGGGGAGAGGTGAAAGGTTCGCTTATGTTTGCTGTTGCCGCTTTTGGTTTGGTGGTTAATATTGTCATGGCCTTTTTATTAGGTCATGATCACAGTCACGGTCACGGGCACGGGCACGGGCACGGGCACGATCATGACCACAACCATGACCACGACCATGACCATGATCATGATGGCATTACGGTTACGACACATCATCACGGTCATAACCATTCAGAGAAGGATGAGGGCGAACCATTGCTTAAAAAAACAAAAGAGAAAAAGAAAAGAAATATAAATGTGCATAGTGCGTATCTACACGTGCTAGGCGATTCGGTACAAAGTGTGGGTGTCATGATAGGTGGGGCCGTAATTTGGTACAAACCCGAGTGGAAAATTGTCGATCTTGTTTGTACGCTGATTTTCTCTGTAATTGTGCTAGCTACCACAATTAAAATGATACAGGATATTTTGGAGGTGTTAATGGAAAGTACGCCAAGAGAAATAGATGCGACGAAGCTTGAAGAGGGTTTGTGCCAATTAGAAAGTGTAGTTACGGTGCATGAGTTGCATATATGGGCGATTACGATTGGTAAGGTGTTGCTTGCATGTCATGTTACGATTACGCAAGATGCAAATGCCGATGTGGTGCTTGATAGGGTGATCGGGTACATTAAACGGGAGTTCAATATCAGCCATGTCACGATTCAGATAGAGAGACAATAGGTGCTTTATATAATTGTTTTCAAATGAGTTCTGTTGGGGTTTTTAGTTTTTGTATATTTCAAGAGTTCATGTTTTTTAAAGATGCTTTAAACAGATGTGTGTTACAGTGCTGTTACAGCGGTGGACCCTTTTTGTGGTTTTTTATCTCTTCATTTTTAACCCTTAAACTATGAGTTATTCTATAATTATGGAATATGATATTTGTTATTTCTGCCCTGCATAGCTGTGCTAAAATTTAGTATATATATTTTTATTTTATGATTTAGTATATTTATTGATTCCTATAAATTCATAGTTTATGTTAAATTTACACCTTTAGAATGAAAATGATGAAAGATTTTGGAAAAGAGGAAATATGCATTTATATAAATATAGTACGTATATATACTTAAAATTCAAGTGCTGGTATTCTGAGAGCTATTGGAATTTGGAAGTATATATCCAAACCCAATTTTTTTTTTTTAATTCTATGATTGTGGAATATGATAGTTGTTATTTCTCTCGTGCATTACTACTCTACAAGATTTTAGAAGTTGCCTTGTGAATTTTGTGAAGAGAAATGCATAATTCATGCTAAATTTTAATATATATTTAATGATTTAATATATTTGTTGATTCCTATAAATTCATAGTTTATGCTAAATTTACGTCTTGGGAATGAAAAAGGTGAAAGATATTAGAAAAGATGCGTATATATAAATATAGAATTCTCTCATGTATAACTCTTAGAGCTATTGTCAGTATATTTCTAAACCTAAAATCAAATTGATGTAACTGGAGACTGATACAGAGAACCAGAGCTATGGGTGTCAATGTTCCCTGTTATTCGTTTATCCGATTTGTATCGTATTTAATAAGACCGATACAGGTAAGATACAGATACAGATAAATGTTGTTTTTTGTTAACTTATCGAGTACGGATAAGAATACATATAAAACTATTTTGTATTCGTTGTCCTATACAGTATTATTAAAAATAAAATTGTATATATATAAATATATATATATAGAGAGAGAGATGGGCTACGGTGAGCCATGGAGTAAAATGAGTTGGTGCTCCATGACACTATATTTTTATTTTGAAAATTCAAACGATCAATCCGAACCGTTCAACATGATCTCCATATTGAAATGTGCTTGGAGACCAAATTTTAAATTTTTAAATTTTTTTTTACTATTTACTAAGCCACTTTGAAAACCGTTGATCCGATGGTCCAGAATTTTTTACTGTTCACAGCAAAACAATTATTTTCAAAATTGCTTAATAAATAGTAAAAAAGTCCAAAAAAATGTAAAATTTAGTTTCCAAGCACATTTCAATGGAGAACATGTTGGAAGGTTCGAATCGGTTGTTTGGATTTTCAAAATGAAAATATGACGTGGAGTACAAATGCGTTTTACTCCATGGCTCACCGTAGCTCACATCTCTCTCTCTCTCTCTCTATATATATATATATATATATATATATATATAGAGGAGGGTTAAAATGCACCCTCCCTTTTGTGCTCCTAACATGCACCCTCCCTTCATATCTTCATTTTCAAAGTTTAAATAGTCAATTCGAACATTTTAACGTGTTCTTCATATTAAAATATGCTTGGAGACCAAATTTTACATTTTTTGGAAATTTTTTACTATTTTTTCAGAATTTTTAAAAATCATCACTTTGCTGAATTTTTTATTATTGTTTAGTTTAATAAAAAATTCTAAAAAAATAGTAAAAAAATTCTAAAAAAAATATAAAATTTGGTCTCCAAGCACATTTTAATATGAAGAATACGTTGGAAGGTTCGAATCGACTATTTGAACTTTAAAAATGAAGATATGAGGGGAGGGTGCATGTTAGGAGAACAAAAAGAGGATGCATTTTAACCCTCCTCATATATATATATGAGGAGGGATCCAATTACATTTTTTTTTATGACACCAAATTACACTCTCGATTTTTAAAGTTTTCAAAGTTCAAATAGTCAATCCAAACCGTTCAACATAATGGATGTATTAAAATGTGCTTGCAGATCAAATTTTACATTTTTGAAATTTTTTTCTATTAATTAAGTATTTAACAAAATCGCTATATTCAAACCATTGAATTATTATACCCATTTTTATAAATAGTAAAAAAATTCAAAAAAAATATAAAATTTGATCTGCAAGCACATTTTAACATATCTATCATGTTGAACGGTTTGAATCGACTGTTTAAACTTTAAAAATATAGTGTGTAATTCGGTGTCACAAAAAAAGAGTGTAATTAGATCCCTCCTCTATGGAGAAATAGTATATTTTTATATGGAGAGTTGGGCTACGGTGCTTCGCGAAGTAAAGCGAGTGTTTTACTTCACACTTATATTTTGTGATTTTAAAGTTCAAAACGTCGATCCGAACCGTTCAAGTTTACCTCCATATTAAATTGTGCTTGGAGACCAAATTTTACATTTTTTGGAAAAATTTTACTATTTCTTTAGAATTTTTTAAAATCGCTGTTTTTGATGGTCCAGAATTTTCTGAAAAACATTGATTTCAAAAATTATAAAGAAATAGTAAAAAAAATTCAAAAAAATGTAAAATTTGGTCTCCAAGCACAATTTAATATGGAAATCAATTTGAATGGTTTGGATCGACGTTTTGAACTTTGAATTGAAGATATAAATGTGAAGTAAAACACCCGCTTTACTTCGCAAAATATTATAGCCCAACTCTTTATATGGACATAATATATGATGTAGTTTTATTCATGAATATATGTTAAATTTATTTGGACATTCTATTTATTCACATTCAATTCAGTAGTACATGTTTCTTTTCAACAATGTATTATCATATGAGTGTGTGTATTTAATGGCACTTTTTATCTGTTTATCTGATCTGTACCGTATTTGATAAGATGAATATGGATAATTTTTTTTTGTTAGCTTATTGAGTTACGGGTAAGGGCAAATTCTTGTTGGTTAACCGTTGAAAATAAGACTATAGCTACACATTCTGGGTACGACTAACATAGCCAGAGTGAATCTTACAAATAAAGCCTTCATTCATTTCTTCCATCCGATCCGACTTCACACCTGTTCGGCTGTTTACACCCCTAACCGGAGCAATTTAAACCAAACAAATGAAAAGATCCCAAGTTATATTCTCACCTAATTTGGGCCCATTTTTTATTTTGGGCTTCATTAATTTTATTTCAGGTACTAAGTTTTGAAAACCCAATTCTGTGGTTTATAACCAGTGGGTGCTGTGGTTTGCGAAGGTGGTTTTGCTTTCTCATTCCTGTGGGTTATTACCTTCCCATTTATTATTTCTCTGCGGTCTCAGACAAGGTGTCTTTTGCCTCAACCGTACCAGTAACCCTCTTATATAGCAATCAAGCAATCTCTCTCTCTTCTGTGTTAATTACCCATCTCTCTCCTTTCCAAGAATCCCAGGTTATTTTCATATCTCTTCCTCCAATTTATTAACACTTTGTTTATTATCTATTTATTTGTTTATTTGTTATTGCATTTATATTTTTTTATACAATGTACCTGTATGTGAACTGTAGTGTATACTGTCATCAAAATCTCTGTTTATTATAAAAAAAAAATATATATATATATATATATAGAGGTTGGCTACTATCCTTATATAAGCATATGTGGGGATATGTTTATATAAGCATAGTAGCCAACCTCTCTCTATATATATATATATATGTGTGTGTGTGTTTTTTTTATTATTGTCCTTATTTTATTATACAATGTACCTATATGTGAACCTCCCTCTTAGTGCATGTACACTGTCACTTTAGTAACAGTTTCAAATATTTACCAGCTATGCAAGCTTGCAACGCCTTCATCAGCCGCCATGTGGCGAATCCAATGGTCAGGATTACTCCCCAGAAGAGACAATTGCGTGTGGCAGCAGTGCTTGCAGCACCGCAAATTCGTCGAAACGTGACACATTCGCTTCCACCGGAGAAGGCAGAGGTGTTCAAATCACTGGAGGGATGGGCTAAAGAATCACTGCTTCCTCTTTTGAAACCGGTCGAGGACTGCTGGCAGCCAACCGATTTCCTGCCCGATTCAAGCAAACCGACCGATGAATTCGAGGAGGAGGTAATGTATCATCACTAAATATCCATACAATCTATATTGTCCCACAGCTTGATTTGATGAATCTATTTTTTTTTAATTTACTAGGTCTCGGTGATTTGAATTTTTACCAGGACATTAATACATGTTCACACCAATGCAGAGGATTTCATAATTAAATTGTTTCAAATAAAATAAAATGACTCTGTAATTACAGATCTTCCTCTAATTTTATAGATTGTTTTCGGAAAAGATATTATTTGATAAAAAAAAATTTGGTAGGGTAGTGAATTGAATTTTTACCAGGACATTAATGCATGTTCACACCAATGCATGAGAACTCATGATTAAAATTGTTTCAAAAAAAAAAAAAAAAACTAAAATGACTCTGTAATTACAAGTCCTCTAATTATATAGATTATTTTTAGATAAATACTATTTGATACAAAAAAAATTATGGTATATTAATGCAATTTTCAGGTACGAGCATTGCGAGAAAGGACTGCCGGATTGTCAGATGAGTACTTTGTGGTGCTTGTAGGTGACATGATAACTGAGGAGGCACTGCCGACGTATCAAACCATGATTAACACACTCGACGGGGTTAGGGATGAGACCGGGGCCAGCTCGAGCCCGTGGGCTGTGTGGACCCGGACTTGGACCGCTGAAGAAAACCGGCACGGGGACTTGCTCGGGAAATACCTGTACCTATCGGGTCGGGTTGACATGCGCATGGTAGAAAAGACAGTGCAGTATCTTATTGGATCCGGAATGGTAAGTATAGAATTAGTTTTTTTTTTTTGAGAATTGCCCGTAGGCTCCATACACACAATTTTTCTTGCCAAAGGCAGAGATCGAATCCACGTCTTCCTTGGAAGAGGGGTGTCTTACTAGGCTGCTATAAGCAACGGTGACAGTACAGAATTAGTAGTGTACATATATTAGCAGTAGAGATGGGCAACCTTGCTTTACAAATTAAAGAGGAGTCCATATTTTACAATCTTAAAGTCTAAATAGTTGATTTCAACCATTCAACATAATCATTCATATTAAAATGTGCTTGCAAAATAAATTATACATATTTTTTGAAATTATTTACTATTTTTCAATGTTTTTCAGAAAGTACAGAACCATACAAAAAAAATATTATTTTGTGCCTATAAAAAATAGTAAAAAGTTTATACGAAAATGTAAAATTTGATCTCCAAGCATATTATAATATGGAGATCATGCTCAAAGGTTTAGATCGTCTATTTAGACTTTAAAATCGCAAAATTTAGACGCAAATTAAAACAAAGACGTTAATTTGCACAATAGCCCATCTCTTGGTAGTATATTACTGATATTAATTGTTATTAATTCTTGAGTTAATGTATTTGCAAGTTCAACATTAATTTCATTTATTGTTAATAATTAACAATTCTTATTTTTCTAACCAGGATCCTGGTACTGAGAACAACCCGTATCTGGGTTTCGTGTACACATCGTTTCAGGAGCGCGCTACTGCAGTTTCTCATGGCAACACTGCCAGGCTGGCAGTTGAAGCCGGGGACCTAATTCTCGCTCGTGCTTGTGGTCAGATTGCCGCAGATGAGAAGCGACATGAGCGTGCCTATGCGGCTATCATAGAACAACTCTTGTACCTCGATACCGACTCGGCCATGCTCGCCATTGGTGACATGATGCGCAAGAAGATCACCATGCCCGCCCATCTGATGCAGGTACCAACCATTTCTAAGTATTTTTATTAAATCAAATACCACTTAATACGACCGGTGCATTTGTCTCTTATGTATTAAACATTTAAACTAAAAGGTAAGAATGTTATTTTTAATTGTCACTTAATAATGTTAATAGCATCGTCTCTTATGTACTAAACTAAGATGTAATTAAGAATAACATTGTCACTTAAGATCAATTGATTTTATACCTATCTTAAAAAATAGGGAAAAATTGTAAAAATGTCGAATTTGATGTACAAGTACATTTTCATACGGAGATCATGTTATTAAATAGTACATATCCACTGTTTGAATTTTGTAAACGGTGATATTAATTGGTCCGTAGTACGAATAAATCCGCGCTTTGCGTAGTACCATAGCCTCACTCATTGTTTATTTTTATAATAATAGGATGGAAAGGACCCAAAGCTGTTCGAGCACTACTCATCGGTGGCGCAACGGCTCGGCATTTACACCGTGAAAGACTATGCAGATATCGTGGAACATTTGGTGAAATTATGGAGGTTGGAGTACTTGCAAGACGGGCTGAGCGGCGAGGGAAGGCGGGCCCGGGATTACGTCTGCGGGCTTCCTGAGAGGATGAGAAGGATGCAAGAGAAGTTCGAAGATCGGGCGAGGAAGACCGGAGCTTCAGACGGGCCGAATGCTGTCCGGTTCAGTTGGGTTTTTGGGCGGGAAATTAAGGTGTAGGTTTTAGTGATTGGTTTATCTTTACTTAATTACTTAATTAAACAACTGGACAATAATTAACTTTTGTGGAGTTGAGGTTGTTGAGCTGAACAAATTAATTAAAAGAAAAAAAGGTTAATTTTATAATTTTATTGTCTTGGTTCAGTTGGTTGCGACAACGGTGTTCATTGAAACCAGAATGGACAGTGCGCAGATTGTCCTATTATTTTTTTGCTGTGGGTATTGCTGCTGACGTGGCAAAGGGTCATAGAAAAAAGTAAATTTTAATATTTTTTTTGAAAAATAATATAGATATTTAGAGGTGAAACTGTCTCGGATAGTGTAAAACCATATCTTTATTCCGTTTATATTTTTCGGATATTGATAGTCTTCGAAGGATATTTATTAAAAATTATATAAATATTATTATAAAAATATTAAAATTTATAATATTTATTTAATTATAATAGTAAATAAGTTAAACTTTTTAAAAATATATATTAATTATATGGTATATATATACTATTTGAATTCGGATAATTAAAACTTAAACCATATCTATTCATATTTAATTTTTTGAATACGAATCAGATATTATTTGCTTTATTTTCACTCCTATAAGATATTTCATAGAAATAGAAGTAAAATAAAAGAAATAGGTTGAGGCATAATTTTATAATTAAGTATATAAAAACTTCTTTTTAATATTTTTTTAGTCAGAAAATTAAGTGTCCTATATTTTTTAACAAGAAGTCAAGTATCATTTCTAATTCTATGTGACTTGGTCACTAAAAATTTCATCTTAACTATTGGTTGAAAAAATAATAAATGATCAAAGTAGGCGTTCATCTCTTTTTTATTTCTTTTCTGATTATTGGGTTTTTAACTGGGGATCAGAGAATTATTAAGCATAGGAATTACCAAATCGAAAATGTCTGACTCAAATCGTGTAAGTTGGATCCGACTTAAACATCTACACTAAACTTAAATTCAAGTTGAATAGTTGATAAAAGATATTTGAACTTCTTGAATATTAATATTATATTGAAGTAAAAGTTCTTCAAACTCTTTGGAAAAAGTCTTGTTTAAAGTTGAATATAAACCGTCTGATCTCTATCAAAATTCGCATGAACATTTTAGATTTACGGAACCGTTTAAATTTATTAAATTTTAAATTATTTGTGCGAATCCCAATGCAGATTTGATGTTGGATAAATATTGCCCAAAGCTCTTTGGATGAAACTCAATTAATATCTTTATTTATATATCATTAAACACATAATACCATATAAATTAAGTATTCCCGAAAGAACCACACATTTATATAACTTTGTAAATCATCTTAGAATCTTAGAAAAATTGCCTTAATTAACCATGCACTCTTGAAATTAATAGAAGCTCGACTGCATGATGCATGGATATATTATGGAAATACATAAATCAAGAGATAGCAAAACATCTAAAAGAAAATGTTTATTAGAACCATACAACCATTAACTTAATTATTACATCTGAACAATGATAACATAACACCATGTTCTTGTAACATGCAAAATGCAGAAATAGCACTAGAGAAAAAAAAACCCCAGTAAATCACTGATATAACAGCAACTACAAACTATAGCCTCATGCTTAATTTATTCAAGAAACAATTTAAATACTGCATGCATTATTAATTAAGAGAAGCAATTAGCTCTTAATGGTAACACTAGGAGTTGCCACTTCTATAATTCTTTGTTTCTTGCTAGTGGCAGCACCATTGCCAGTTGATATCGAGGCTGGGATCTTCTGTGGCTGTGGGTCGTATGCTGATTCGTGCACTCCCAGTGCCGCTCTGCCTGACGGGTCGAGGTTGCCAGACCACTGCGCATCCCATTCTATGGCCTTTTCTGTGCTGCATGCCACGCTGGGTCCGCCAGGAACCGTCAACCTTGCTGAGTTCTATAACATCAGACATAAAAATATTTTTGATGAAATGAAATTTAATTTCCTCTATAACTTTTCTCTTATTGCAAACACAATGGAAATAACATAGCTTTTGGAGAGAAAATAGATTATGAAAACTTACCTGAGGGAAGAACCTCTCAAAAATCATTCTATAATAATAGGCCTCTTTGGTTGTAGGTGTGTTGTGTGGGTATATTTTCTTTGCATTTAGCATCATCCTATCAGTTACCTGCATATATAAATACCTAATTATTGATTCATTCAATTTAAAGGGGAAATGTAACTATTGTTTAACAGTAAAAAGAAAAGAAAAGGTTAGTGTACTGACATGGGCTTCAGCATGGGCCTTGAGCCCATCAATCCAACTGTAACCAACTCCATCACTAAACTGTTCCTTTTGTCTGTACAAAATATGCTAAAAGTTGCAAAGAAAAAAGAAGGGGAAAAAATTTCAACTTAATTCTGGGTTTATAAGTTAATTTATTCAATGTTAAAAAGACAAAAAAAAAAAAAAGAGGAACCTTTGGAAGATAGGGATTTTCTTCATCATCAAAAGCCTTTCTCAGAACCCATTTCTCGATCCTTCCGAGATCACGTTGGATCTGTTATATTCAACAAGTCACAGATAATTATTTTCAGAATTTGTGCAAATAGAATAGAAATTGTGGGACCAAATAAAAAAAAAGTTAGGTACTAATTTACTAATTACCATCTTGGACTCAGGATCAATACTCATTGCTACATTGATGAATTCTTTGTCTAGAAATGGTACACGTGCCTCGAGACCCCATGCTGACGTGGCCTTGTTAGCTCTTAGACAGTCATACTGATGCAATGCCTTTATCTGTGCATAATAAAAAGAAAATTTTAAAAAAATGTGGTTACTCGTATCAGTATTCAGTCCAACATGCCACAAAGTATATTTTGACAAGCATGATTTTTAAGGGGAAATTTCATATATACCCTCAAAAACCTCGAATTACGTATTTCCCCTTCCAAAAGTCATAATATCATATTTATCTTTCTAAATTTAAAAAACTCACAAGTCTATGTAATTTTATTGACTATATAAAGTATCTATTTTATTCTTTATTAAATAGTAAAAATATGTCACATGTTAGTCTTTTAATTTTTCAAAAAAACCTTTGCACCCTATTGCATCTAGTTAGAAAAAAAATTGTATTTTGATTTGCAAATTGTAATGCATATCAAAATATGAAGTCAAAACTTAAAAAAAAAAAAAAAAAAATCGAACCTTGCGGCAAGTCTCACGGTGAAACTCGTCCTTGTTAGGTGCCTTGTGAAAGTACAAGTACCCTCCAAAAATCTCATCTGAACCTTCACCAGAAATTACCATTTTAACCCCCAGTGCCTTTATTTTTCTTGACATGAGAAACATAGGGGTGCTTGCTCGAATGGTTGTTACATCGTATGTTTCGGTGTGGTATATAACATCTTCTATTGCATCTATTCCATCCTAGTATAGTTTAAAAAGAAAAACAATTGAACTTACCAAAAGCATATTCTATTATCTTTCATCTTAGTAAATTTACACAAAAGAAAAAATGGAAAAATAGTGTAATATTAGAGTACATACTGGTTAAACTTAGTACCAGTATGTGGCAAGTACAAAAGGAAACCAGTTTGTTACATATTACTGATTATTTTTTGTGTTTTGCTTTTTGAGACTGAATTTGTAAGTGATTGAAAATTAGATGAGATTCCTGCTGGCCAATATTTGTACTGTATTCCTAGACACGAATTCTCATCCCCTGAGATATCTCAAACTTTGAGTTGATCTGTCAAATATCCGGACCGTTCAAATCCTTCCTACACGAATCTCAAAGCACAATAACTCAGAAGATACGGACTCCACCTGGTACAAACTATGTTTATCTGGTACCTGAACAGTGAAGTGGAATTCATGGTGCACTGTTCCTAGGTAATCAGCCACCTCCTTTCCTGCTTTCAAATCAGGGGACCCCTACAAAATTAAAAAAACATTCAATACCAGTAGTAACATCATTTATGCCAAAATAAAAAATCAGGGGGCTAGGTGCAAATTAACCTCCAATCCAACACAGAAGGAATGTAATTGGGTGCCCCATTGTTTTGCAGCTTTGGTTTCTGCCAAGTGGCGAATTGTCACGGCTGCAACCAATGACGAATCGAGACCGCCGGATAAGAGCACGCCAAATGGCACATCAGTCATTAGCCTCTTAATCACAGCCTTCAAAAAATAAAATAATATATATCTAATTACTGAATTCATATCTTAAAACCGCATGTCTAGCGCTGATGATGGTGAGTTTCGTCTCTCTACAAAGAGACTAAGTTATAATTTCCGTAAAAGACATCTCATGATCTCAAAAGAAATGATGAATGATGATGAATTTTGCTTTTTTGCGAAGAGATATAGGTTCAATTTTTATAAAAGAGATCTTAAAAAAAATAGGTGTCGAGATTATAATAAGCTCTTATTATTAATTTATGTCTCTTTCTTTATTTTTATTTTTCTTTTTTCTTACATTTGTATTTTAACTTTTCTACTAGGAAATACTTTCGATTGTACTACCTTTTTGGAATTTTCTTTTTTCCTTTTCTTTATTATGTGTACATATTAAAAATAAAAGAAGGCACAATTTTTAACCAAAATGAATGAAATATGAGGGCGTGGCCCTCATCTTTTCTCTCTACAAAAAAAGAACTCTTGTTTAAAAAGAAAATAAGAATCTAGATTAATTTGTATTTAGTTCCCTCATGGAAGCTCTTTTTTTTCTGAACTTTTTGTGTAATTTCTTGAAACCTAATGACATAATTGAATTTTGAAATATAAGTTAAAAGAGTTTTTTTTTTGTTACCTTCTCAAAAGCTTTTCTAATGGTGAAAGGGTCATAGGGAATAGATGGGATGGACTCGGTGTACCATGCTGGATTGTACCATCTCTTTAAAGAACCTTCTTTGCTGGAAAATAGATGTCCAGGTGGAAATATCTCAAAATGCTCACAGTCATCATTTATTCCCTTCATTTCTGATGATATCCAGACAGAGCCTACAATAAAAAAAATTAAGAAGCAAAATTTACAAAGAAACCTTAGGTTCTACTTTTTTTTCTAAAATTTTACGAATTCTTCCTGGTAAATTAATCTTTGTTCATAGTTTATTAATAAGACTTGGGTGCGGATAGCATAAGGACTTCCATACTACAGTCTCAAAAATATATCGTATAAACTTCAAATTTCAATTTAAGTAGTTCAATAAATTAGTTATATAATAAGCTTGTAAACTACTAATTTTTACTATTTTTGAATTTTTTTTTTTACTATTTTTTATGATTTATGAAAGATGGCCTAAAAATAAAAGAAAATTATCAATATTTTAGACTATTTTTTACCATCTTTCATAAATTATTAAAAATAGTAAAAAAAAATTCAAAAATAGTAAAAATTAATATTCTACAAGTTTATTATATAACCAATTTATTGAGTTACTTAAATCGAAGTTTGAAGTTTATACGATAAGTTTTTGAGACCGTAACACGAATGACCTTATGCTATCCATAGCACCCAAGTCTCACTCGTTTATTAATATGTCACACTCTAAAATATATCTTGCCAAGTATTATTTTTTTTAATTAAATTCAGGTCCGCCCTAGTATTTTTTTTTTTCTGCTTCAGACGGTAACCCAATTTTACATGCTTTTATTTAAAATTGGTAAATGGTAAAAATCTTATATAAGTAAAATAAATGAAAGTGTAAAATCCAGAGCACTTGGATCTGTTACAAAAAGGTTTTGGCAATTACCATCAAGCCCCCAACCAATATAAAGGGGTGTGACACCAATTGCATCCCTAGCAGCAATAAAACTATGATCCCTTGTATCCAGCAAAACAAATGAAAAAATGCCATCTAACATGTCAACAAATCCTTCACCATGCTCCTCATACTAACAAAATAAAAGCTGTTAATTCAAGTTCATTCTTAAATATACAATATAGCATGGTAGAAATAGATCATCAGATCAAAATCAAATCAGAATACTTTGATTTTATTTCTCACCAAATGACCAATGACTTCACAGTCGCTACCGGTACGGAACTTGTGATTAGGTAGCTTTTTTCTCAATTCTTCATGGTTGTATATCTCTCCATTTACCTGTAATAAATTTATAATATTGTTTATTTTTTTTAATTTCAACGTATCTATGTCTAAAAGGTATAATGAATATATATATATACACACACACACACACAAGCGGACAAATTTTATAGGAGGTAAAATTACTCAATTTAATTTGATATATCCGATTTTGTTTAGTGGATTTATGTGACCAAAAAATCGATTGTGGTTAAAATGAAGTACTCTCCTATAGTAAAAAAATAAATAGGATTGGATTTTTTTTTTAAGAATAGAACATAATTCTATAATTTTTTTAAATACAAACATATATATTTTTAGAATTTTTTGAAAAATATTATGACAACAAAGACATATTAAAATAAAATATTTAATTTGGTTCAGGAATAGTATAGACAACTACCTCTTCTTGGTCACATGTGGTCTTTTACTTATACACACACTACATTTTTTTTGGGTAAAAATAAGGGAACTGAATTCTCTGTTCTCTGGGGTCTCAGAGTCACTGTTGGTGAACCTCCAGTTTAAAAATTAAATGTGACCCGCCTTTTTTAACACTGATCGACTCTACATTCCAGTAACTAAGGGGGTAGAAAATTCATGCACTCTAGGGCAGATAATCTCTTTCCAAAAATAAGGGTCAATAATATACTCTACATTAGTAGGCATATGGCATTATTGGTGAATACAAATTATTGAACAATCTCAAGCATGTTCCATATGCATGGTTTATGCCTCTTTGTATTATTAAACTAATGTTCTCTTTAAAGGACTAGTCAATAAAGTTTGCACTAAATAATTATAATCATACTGAGTAGTATTTTTAGTACCAACCGCATGGTTTCTGATTTATTCTCCTTCATAGATTCCTAACACAATTAGTTTATTTGAATCTACATAATTATTGGAAATAATGCTCCAACACATTCGACCAAACCATAAAATTAAGTAAATGCTTGTGAGAGGTATATGTTTAGGGGTGGCAAAAAAAAGCTCATGGATCGATCGTGAATCGTGTCTGACTCGCTCGCTAACAACTTGTTCATTAGTGGACCGAGTTGTTAATGAGTCAGTTCAATACTAGCTCGATAAAAAAATTAATAAGTTTGAGCTGACACCTAGGTCGCTCGCAAGCTGGTGAGCCAGTTCGGTCTAAATATGAATTTGTGTGAATTTAGTATGCATGAATTTATTTTGTGAAATGTGTTAATATGAATTTAGAGATTTAGTATTCTAGTACGTATGAATTTAGTTGCAAATTTAATTTATGATAGTTGACTTTATAATATATAATATAATACATTTGGACTTTTGGTCCATGAGTTTTCACGAACTAGCTCGGCTCACTCGTTGTCAAAACAAACGAGTCACAAGCTACTTTTTCAGCTCGAGTCTGAATGCTAGCTCGCTCATGACTCACTCGTTGCTAAAACGAGCGAGCTGGCTCGTTGCCAGCTCTAGCTAAAAATATGTTCCTAATCAAGTAAAAATTTCTGATGAATATTTAAGATGGATGGCTGGATCTCATCTTTACTTAATAAAAAAAAAAAATTAAGTAAATGTCATATTTTGAAATTGATGCAAGGAACCTAACCATAGTTACATTAAAGCCAAAGTGCCCTTTATCATAATTTTAAACTGGGTGATAAAGATCAATCTACCAAACCTCATTAAAATTTCTTGTTAGTATTTAAAATTGAGGAGCTTGATTCCATCTTTTAAATAAATAAAAAATGAACCTAACCAATGAATTAAGTTTTCATTGCCATTTTTAATTAATCAGAACAATAAAGTTGTTTACATTTTCTAGGTCTTGGCAGGAGTTTGTACATTTTATCTCAGAAAAAGACATCAGTTATGTCCATGACTAACCCAAAAATAATAAAAAAATATTGAATAAAAAAACATTTTATGAGAGGGTAAATTATGAAACAAAAATAAACTTGTACCGTGACAATGATAGATTTGTCTTCATTATAAAGAGGTTGATCTCCTGAGGCAGGATCAATGATAGCAAGTCTTTGGTGTGACAAAAAATTATCCCCAAATTGGCACAACCCACTCCAGTCAGGTCCCCTGTGCTTCAACCTATATGTCCATATATATTTGCAATTAAACCCCTTAAATTTTACATAATTAATTAATTAATTAATTAATTAATAAGCTCCTTCAGGAAAACATATATATTTCAAGATCAACAAAATCATCATTTACTTGGGGCGGATTAAAACAAAGCCCAGGAATGACTAAGCCATCCCATAAATACAAATTAGTAATTTTATGGTTTATACTTCATAATTTTTAAAAATGCTTACATGGTGTTCAGCCCATCACAATGTATTAAATGTGCGGTTGCAGCATAGTGATTAGAGCTCTATTTTGTAACCATAAAAACTTAAGTTTGAATTTTAGTTGTCACATATTATATATTTTATATTTTAGTCCCCCATTCTATTTAATTGTGAATAGGAAAACTTAAGTTTTATACATTTTGCATTTACTGCTAGCTTGTAATAGTGAATGTAATAATCAACATTAATTAGTTTCTTGAGCTCAAATGATTGATAAGAGCAAACAGCTAAGTTCGTAATATTTCTCCCATTTTCTGATAATTTTTGTATTACAAATATAAGATGTTGCATATTTAATTTTCTCTGGCATTATAATATTGAATGTAGCATCTAGGCATTTGTTGTTAATGAGGTAAGAAATGAAAGATGAACATCAAACAGGGAAAAATATATATTAAAAATAGATCGATTGAAGCCAAAAAAAAAAAAAGTTTACCTACGAGAGAGCTCGAGAACTCGGAACCGCTTCGCCTGAGAACCGTCGGCACAACCCAACACCGCCAGAATGCCGCACATAATTAATTATTCTAATTTAACCACAGAACTTTGAAATGAGAGAAGAAAAAGAGAGACTAAGAGAGAGAGAGAGGAGAGGTTTTCTTGGTAGCTCTTTGTTATGTGGTTGCTCTCTATTTATAGGGGAGCCAGCTAGACCCGTTAACATAATGGATACGGACCCCTTTACATATTGATCCGCATATCCATACTATATGGTTGAGAATATTCGCATTTTTCATAATGGCAGGCTTAGTTTATGTTTTGGATATTTTCACTTCTTTAACCACCTTGCTACCCAGTACATTTTATTTATTTATTTGTAGCATTTTAGAAATATGAATTTTAAATTTATGACGTCTAATCATGAAATCTCGAAATATAGCAAAAGCATTGGTTTTATGCTGAGGAGAAACAATATTGTATTTGGAAGTAGTTTATTATCCTTTGCATTTGCTTATATTATTTGCGTATATAATATAAAGAAATTAAAGCAACAAATGAGGCATCTCTATCAAGCAGCGTCGTGTCATGGCATCTCTGAGTCAATGAAAAAGACCCTTTATATTATTGATGTTATTCCTCTCCAATACTTCCCAACTGGAGACCTCCTGAACATCACAATTAAAGGATCCAATTAATTTGTTGAATTATTTGTTGTCTATCGATCCTGGATTTTAAAATAATAATATATATTAGCGGTACGTTCAATTTTAAAATGTTTGATAATATTTATTATACTTAACTTGAATGCATATTAATTCAATTAAAGCAACTAATGTTAGCATTATATCTTGTTTATCTCTTGATCACAGCAATATCATTAATTCAATTAATGTTCATATGCTTCGACATGATGCGATATATATATATATATGGGCCATATATCGGATATTTTAGATCAGAGACGGACAATAATAAGCAACACAACTCCGTTATGTCTGAACTGGAGAGGGAGTGTCAGTTGGTGGATAAGTATATAAAGTTCCTTGTCATTTAGAGAGAGAGAGAGATCAAAGAGAAAGAAACCTCTTATACTAAATTACTATAAATTAACAACAAGTTTAATGGAAAGAAATATATTTCTTTAAGGTTTTGTCTTCATATGTAGGTAATAATTAATATAGTAGGTCTAGCTTCAACAATCAACAGCCTATAACAGATCTATTAACATTGCATATATAATTAATTAGTTCTAATCAGGATTTGGATTTCTTACATGCATTTGAAATTATAATTAGAGATCTGCATTGGGTTTTAGACAAAAGTTATCGATCGATTGACCTTTCAGTTTGTGAAACACTAAATGAACTTCTTTTTTTTTTTTTGAAAAAAGAAACCAAATGGAACATGGAGCAATAAGATTATGTATGGAATATTCAAATATATGATTTTTGGTGAATTTCACAAGTTTTGGCTAAGTGCTTTTTTTTAGTGATAATTTGTACTGTCTCCGAACATCAGTCTTAATTAAATTTCGTGGCTAAAGACGATGTCATCTTAATTTGTGTGAGGTCCCAAATAGGAAACAAACTGAATATTTGAAATAAAAAACTTATCTCTCTACATTTAGCTTAAAATAATTGAATGATTATGTACAAATCTTTATTTCAAAATTATTTCCATTTTTTTCCGAAAAAAAAACATATTATTTGCTATCTTGTTTTATTAATTATTTAGCCTAAGTTGGCGAAATCTAGTCGAAAATTGTCTAGTATCTGAGGTTTTTTAGATTTCTTACACGATTCTTTTTACCACTCTCACTTAATGAAAATATATGTTATCTTCGTTTAAATACAATCTTGATTAATTGCTATATCAACTTCTATTATATTTTTTACGACCGTGCTAAATTTTTACTGAGTTCGACCTTTCAGATGCATATAGGGATGTTGTCCTTCCATGATTGCTATGAGATAATTAATTATGTCATCATGTTGAATTTTATGAATGTCTCATATGCAGTATCCATTAGAATATACTTTCTTCAATTATTGAGAAGATAATTAACCAAAGTCTGTTCGTTTTGAAAGCTTGATAGTGGCTACCAAGATATATTAACGAAAAGGTCAAGAACCTTCTTAGTAGAGTTTATATTATATATAGTTCCCTATGCTGCAAATTATCTCAATTAGCTAAGTGATCCATTATTTCACCTAATATCTCTTCTAGTTCTATCTAAGTTTAATAATTAGTTTTCAGTTAATGCTAATAATTTATGAGAAGGGTTCAAATGCCTTGATTTTTTGTGCCTCCATCATGTCTTCATTTTTAAGAACTTTAGTAACTCAAAATTTAAAGCTTTAAAGTTATAATAAAACCGTTAGATATGATCTACATTATTTTATCTATGCACGTGTAAAAAATTATGACATTTCAATTTTATTTTGGTTGTCATCAAGAGCTTGGAAAAACATACTAATGTGAATAATTTCCAGCCGTTGATTTTTCAAATGATTGATTCACATAAAAACAAAATCAAAATGTGATATTTTTTTTATGAGCACATAGAGAAAATAACATAGATCACGTCTAACGATTTTATTTTAACGTTTATGATTTAAATTTTAATTTATTAACGTTTTTAAAAATGAAGGCATAGTGGAGACAAAAATATGGTCATAAAAAATATTAGCATAGAAAACACATACTTACATAAGCATATGAGGGCATATGCCTATACGTCATTTTTTGCGTTTTCGATGTCCAAATGGTCGATCTGAAGCACTCAACATGTTCTCCATACTAGAATGTGTTCTCCATATTAATATGTGTTTGGAGACCAAATTTTATATTTTTTGGAATTTGTTTACTATTTATTTAGAATTTTTCAAAACAGGGTAAATATTTTAAAAGATATATATATGAAAAATCATGTTTTGAAAATTTCTGAAAAAATAGTAAAAAATTCCAAAAAAATATAAAATTTGGTCTCCAAGTACATTTTAGTATGGAGAACATGTTGAGTGCTTTAGATCGACCATTTAAACATTAAAAATACAAAAATAACTTATAAATATATGCCTTCGTATGCTTATAAAAGTAGAGTAACCAATCTTTCTCTCTATATATATGGACATGTGGAACCTTATTATTATTAGATCAAATTTAATAACTATTTCTAGCCGTAAGTCTTTTGTTTTAGTTGAGAAAGTTTTTGCTTGCTCTCTCTCTCCAGATCTGTATGAGCTTGACAGCAGCTGTCAAGGAAGATCTGTATGTATTTTATTTATAGATAGCCTTAGAAACGACTTCTCATTTTATACATTCTCTCTTTCACCACACGCATATTTGCTAGAACCGTCAGTGGAAGTTAGAAAAATAATCAGTGACAGTTTTGGTTTAAGAAATCGTTACTGATAAGTTCACATTATTTATAAATTTGTTATTTGTCATTATTTATTATCACTGACGGTTCTTGTACTATAGTGGCTTTTAAAAACACATAAATATTATCAAATATTGAAGCAACATCATAGACGTGATTATTATATTTATGTATATATACGTGGCTTATACATGTACACACTAGTATCAGACTTTTTTTTTTTTAAGTTAGTGGCTTTAATGCATACTAACAATTTTATTGATAAAAAAAATATATTTACAAATAGATCAAATGACCGTAATTTTTAAATCGAGTTTTTTATTCTCATAAAATTCTCTAAATTAATATAATACTCTAATCCTCTCGTAATAACTCTAATACCTTAATTATCATCTCGTTCCACAACCGGATCCACTTCTTCGATCGCTATCGCGCTCTGACTACGATCGGATCTACTCACCGTCACACTCCAATCGAGATGTTGATCATCCTAGTACTTTAATCACCATCTTACTCTACGATCGGATCCGCTAAACACTAATGTCAGACTTGCATGAGCAAGGTTCAATTTCTGTATATTGTATGAAAAAACCTTGCTAAAACCGTCCAAATACATCAAAGCTCAAAAAGAGAAAAAATAACGTCCAAGTTCATTGAACCATGAACCAAAGATAGAAGTCTTGGTTTGTTAAATAACACATGCACAGAAGCACAACATATATGCATACATATGTCTAGGTTCAATGAATTAAATGTTGATCATGAGGTGGTGCATTTGCTATAAATGGATCTGGTTTCAGAGTTCGAATCAGGGAAGGTATCGATCTGATCCTGTCAGGTGATCCGAACACGAACTTTTTAGTGAGTCTCTGATAGTTTAAATAGCTATGTTAAAAACAATTTGACCCTTTTATTTATTTATTTATTTAACCCGATGACTCAAGTATTGCAGACATGAGCGGAGGTATATTAATTGAAATAATGAAGGTCAATTAATCTATATTTATATTTTAGAAAATTTATACTTATACATAATTTATAATATAGTTTTTAAAATATTATGAATACTGTAAATTTGATTTTTTATTTTCGCATGTAAAATTTATATAATTGACTTTATTCATATTTAATTTCTATAATTTAAAAGTCTGACTTCATCTTTATATATATAGCAGAGAATATTCTCACTTGTTTCATGCCTTGGAAAATTAAAAGTTGTGCTAACAAATTGAGAAAATTGAGTGGGTCACAATTTTTTCTTACAAATAAACAAATAAATTATTCTGCAACAGACTTTCATACATAGCACATCATTGGAAAAATAAAGAGAAACAGAAACGCTGGGATATAAACTAAGATTGAAACAACAAGAACACATTTTTTTTGTTACTTGTTTCCTATAAAATGTGAAAGAAACAAATGAAAGTTGTATTTTATACGTACGTTCAATTGTGCAATAGAGTATATATACTGCATACAGTGCACTAATATCAATTATTTAAATTTTAAATTTTGGTGTGCTTTATGGGCCAGTTGTTGGTTCAATTAGAGCTCAAAGACAATTATATGGTGTTCAAATTCAATTGTGGGCCCATCTTTACGGGATGGGAAATTGGGAATACCAAATTAACCCCAAAGGCAGGGAAATTAGAAAAATTGATCATTTTTTTACAAGTAATTGTAAAAGAGTGGGGGTTCAAATTAGCGGTGAAAACGGATTGAATACGGAGCGGATAGTGGTAAAACTATATTTATATTTTTTTTATTTTTTGAATGTTGATATGGATGATACTTATTATAAAAATATATATATATATTATTGAAAAATACTAAAGTTCATAATATTTATCTAATTAATATCTGATCTGTATTTGAAAAATTAGATATAGTATTCAATATCCGAATATTATGTCGATATGAATACTGATATAGTTTTATGTTGTAATTATCTGTATCCGAATAGTAGATATAATATAGTTTTATATATGTATATAGTAAGGCTAGGGTGCTATGGGTTGCATAGAGAGCTACGGTGCTACGGCTTCATATTTGACTTTTCAAAATCATAACGGTCGATCCGAACCGTTCATCTTGTTCTCCATATTAATATGTGTTTGGAGACCAAATTTTATATTTTTTGAAAAAAAAATTACTATTTTTTAAATAAGTAGAAAATCACTTGATCTAAAAAATTATGCACCATTCAGATATTTGATTTTCTAACTATCTAAAAAAATAGTAAAAAAATTTCAAAAAATGTAAAATTTGGTCTCCAAACACATATTAATATGGAGAACAAGATAAACGGTTCGGATCGACCGTTAGGATTTTAAAAACTCGAATATTGAGCTGTAGCACCGTAGCCCTCTATGCAACCCATAGAACCCTAGCCTTACTCGTTGACTAAGATCAAAATGGTAGTTCCTGAGTCTTGATGCTCCCGATTCAATTTTGCAGTTACAAAGTTCAAATAGTCGATCAGAATTGCTCAACGTATTCTCTATGTTAAAATATGTTTGCACACCAAATTTTATATTTGTTTGAAATTTTTTACTATTTTTTAAGGAGTTTTAAAAATCATTGTTCGGGATAAATCTATACAAAATAAAAAGAAAAATTCAAAACATGTAAAATTTGGTCCCAAAGCACATTTTAATATGGAGAACATGTTATGCATTTGAGATCGACTATTTGAACTTTAAAAATCGCAAAAACCAAATTGGTAACACCAAAGCTCAAGAACTACCATTTTAATCTTGGCCAACTATATATATATCCATATCTATTTTTTTGAGTGATCAAAGGAAAAAAAAGAGTGAGCGAGAGAATCTTTGCTTTTTTGTGTAATGGAGACAAAAATAGTTAGGAGTTGAACTACCTATATTTTAGAATTTAAAGGCTTACAAACAAATTAAGGTTTAAATACTGGCCATTTTTATTAATACCCCCTCCAAAAAAAAAATTTAAAAATAACTCTGCATCTGAATTTTTTTTATTCATGCCCTGACCGCCAGGCCCACGGGTGGTCCAAACTCCCTGTGGAGCGCCACACCCAGAGGCGGCCCAACAGAGGTGGAGCGCCAGTATTACGGGCGAGTCATACGCACAGTGAGGCGCCCCTTGTATGGGAGGGCCATATGCACTGTCAGGCGCCCCCAACCCGGGCGGTTCATTATGCATGCTTTATAACCCCGGTTTTTTCTCTCTCTTGCCCACTCCAACCATACCATCACTCCCGGGTATCAATCAGCAGAAGCGGGCGATTTTTTTGGCGAAAAGCGACAGGTATTGTTTAAATTCTATTTAATTATTTAGTAATTAGTCAATTACTATACAATTACTGTAGATTTTACTGTACAATTATTGTAGAATTTACTGTACAATTACTGTAGAATTTGCTATACAATTACTGTAGAGTTATCGTTCAATTACTGTAAGTGTTGCATTTACCTCTAGCAACAAGTATTTTTTTTATTTGCCATTTATTACTGTACAATTATTGTAATACTTATAAATTTTTTGTTTAAATGTAGTTTGTTAAGGAAAAAATGTTAGTTGCACTGTATGTGGGCGACAAACTGCAAAAAGGTGTAGATGACGTGTATTACATGAAAGATGCTGCATTTGGCTTTGAGGTTAATGAAAATAATACATTTCAGGAACTCAAGCAGCTAATATACGAAAAGACTGCTGTAAATTCCAACATGTATGAAATAGAATTGGCTACATGGATTGATAACTCACAAAGGAGTGGGGCGGGTAGACCTTACTTTGTGAGGTTTTCAATAACAGATGCGAATTTATGGAGAGTTATATACACTAAATTTGAGTCTAATGGGGTCTCGGTAATGAACATATATTCAAAGAGAGTTCCCCGTGCTGGGGCTAGACCTTCTAAGTAAGTAAACTAACTCTTAAAAATATATTATAGAATAAGCAACTTGCAAAACCAGAAAATATAAAGGAACTTACTTGAGACATTAGGCTGATCCCGGGCCCCTTCTCATTCCTAAGGGCTTCTTCAATTAAGACTTTGTTAAGGGGGTAACACTCTAACCCCCCCTTCTTGTCAACAATAAGGTTCAATGATTGCACAATATCCTCCTACACGAATGTGTTACAAAAGCGAAGTAACTTAACAATAGTCTTTTGCACCAAACAAACATGTATAATTAAAAAAAAAAAAATCCTGAGTCAAGGGTTGGAAAATACAAACCCTATTCATCTCAAGTTTATAGAGATCGACAAAAAGTGAAATCAATTCGTTCACATTTTGTCTTCCATGTCTCAGGGCAATAGCCACCTGTGACAAAAACAGGTCATTATTTGTACAACCATGAACTAGATTAACAATTTCATCAAGATTGACAAAAGGAACCTACGTTGGCACTCTTAGCTACATTTATCACATCATAATCATCACCTTACAGTTCCGGGTATCCTTTCAAAATTTCTTTAGTTCTAGCGTGAGACAAAAATTGGAAATAAACAGCAATAGCCACCTGCTGCGATTGTCCTCTTAGCCACCTGATGAAGAGCGTATCCTTTCAAATTTTTGTCTCACTGCTGCGATTGTCCTTCTTTTCAACAGTAATCCACTAAACAAGGAAATAAACAAATTCATGAGAAATTAACAACATAGACACAAGTCTAAAACAAATTGTTAGATTTTCCTTTTCGATTGTCAATACCAACCCCTTCTGCCTTTTCTTAAATCATCATCATTATCATTAACAATAATAATTAACAACAAAGATGATGGTCAGAAGGCCTAAGTCATATAACAATAACATTCATAATAATTGCAAAATGTGCAAAAGGATGAGAGTTCACCTCAATAATTTTATGTAGCTCCTCTATGAACTTCTGATATGCACGGTCATATTCATAGGTACGAGAAAAAGAAGCATAATTGTAGTAGAATGGGTGGTCATCCTGCATTGATGAAGAGGGTATTATATTAGATTAGCAGAATTAGTAAGCAAAATACATACCTAAGGGTTTCTCTCTAAAAATAAATAAATAAATAAATAAAATAAGCAGAATACAAGAAGGATAATCATCATGAGAAATTAACAGCCACCTGTGACAAAAATTTGTTTATTTCCTTGTTTAGTGGATTACTGTTTTAGACTTTAGTTCTAATCTAATATAATACCCTCTTCATCAGCACTACAAGGATTACTGTTGAAAAGGAGGACAATCGCAGCAGTGAGACAAAAATTCACCTTATCATGGATCCACATCTTCATGCAATCATACTAGAGATGGGACAGGAAATTGAATAGAGTCAGGCTAAGTAGGTAAACTAACTCTTTAACATATATTATAGAATAAGCAACTTGCAAAACCAGAAAATATAAAGGAACTTACTTGAGACATTAGGCTGATCCCGGGCCCCTTCTCATTCCTAAGGGCTTCTTCAATTAAGACTTTGTTAAGGGGGTAACACTCTAACCCCCCCTTCTTGTCAACGATAAGGTTCAATGATTGCACAATATCCTCCTACACGAATGTGTTACAAAAGCGAAGTAACTTAACAATAGTCTTTTGCACCAAACAAACATGTATAATTAAAAAAAAAAAAATCCTGAGTCAAGGGTTGGAAAATACAAACCCTATTCATCTCAAGTTTATAGAGATCGACAAAAAGTGAAATCAATTCGTTCACATTTTGTCTTCCATGTCTCAGGGCAATAGCCACCTGTGACAAAAACAGGTCATTATTTGTACAACCATGAACTAGATTAACAATTTCATCAAGATTGACAAAAGGAACCTACGTTGGCACTCTTAGCTACATTTATCACATCATAATCATCACCTTACAGTTCCGGGTATCCTTTCAAAATTTCTTTAGTTCTAGCGTGAGACAAAAATTGGAAATAAACAGCAATAGCCACCTGCTGCGATTGTCCTCTTAGCCACCTGATGAAGAGCGTATCCTTTCAAATTTTTGTCTCACTGCTGCGATTGTCCTTCTTTTCAACAGTAATCCACTAAACAAGGAAATAAACAAATTCATGAGAAATTAACAACATAGACACAAGTCTAAAACAAATTGTTAGATTTTCCTTTTCGATTGTCAATACCAACCCCTTCTGCCTTTTCTTAAATCATCATCATTATCATTAACAATAATAATTAACAACAAAGATGATGGTCAGAAGGCCTAAGTCATATAACAATAACATTCATAATAATTGCAAAATGTGCAAAAGGATGAGAGTTCACCTCAATAATTTTATGTAGCTCCTCTATGAACTTCTGATATGCACGGTCATATTCATAGGTACGAGAAAAAGAAGCATAATTGTAGTAGAATGGGTGGTCATCCTGCATTGATGAAGAGGGTATTATATTAGATTAGCAGAATTAGTAAGCAAAATACATACCTAAGGGTTTCTCTCTAAAAATAAATAAATAAATAAATAAAATAAGCAGAATACAAGAAGGATAATCATCATGAGAAATTAACAGCCACCTGTGACAAAAATTTGTTTATTTCCTTGTTTAGTGGATTACTGTTTTAGACTTTAGTTCTAATCTAATATAATACCCTCTTCATCAGCACTACAAGGATTACTGTTGAAAAGGAGGACAATCGCAGCAGTGAGACAAAAATTCACCTTATCATGGATCCACATCTTCATGCAATCATACTAGAGATGGGACAGGAAATTGAATAGAGTCAGGCTAAGTAGGTAAACTAACTCTTTAACATATATTATAGAATAAGCAACTTGCAAAACCAGAAAATATAAAGGAACTTACTTGAGACATTAGGCTGATCCCGGGCCCCTTCTCATTCCTAAGGGCTTCTTCAATTAAGACTTTGTTAAGGGGGTAACACTCTAACCCCCCCCTTCTTGTCAACGATAAGGTTCAATGATTGCACAATATCCTCCTACACGAATGTGTTACAAAAGCGAAGTAACTTAACAATAGTCTTTTGCACCAAACAAACATGTATAATTAAAAAAAAAAAAATCCTGAGTCAAGGGTTGGAAAATACAAACCCTATTCATCTCAAGTTTATAGAGATCGACAAAAAGTGAAATCAATTCGTTCACATTTTGTCTTCCATGTCTCAGGGCAATAGCCACCTGTGACAAAAACAGGTCATTATTTGTACAACCATGAACTAGATTAACAATTTCATCAAGATTGACAAAAGGAACCTACGTTGGCACTCTTAGCTACATTTATCACATCATAATCATCACCTTACAGTTCCGGGTATCCTTTCAAAATTTCTTTAGTTCTAGCGTGAGACAAAAATTGGAAATAAACAGCAATAGCCACCTGCTGCGATTGTCCTCTTAGCCACCTGATGAAGAGCGTATCCTTTCAAATTTTTGTCTCACTGCTGCGATTGTCCTCCTTTTCAACAGTAATCCACTAAACAAGGAAATAAACAAATTCATGAGAAATTAACAACATAGACACAAGTCTAAAACAAATTGTTAGATTTTCCTTTTCGATTGTCAATACCAACCCCTTCTGCCTTTTCTTAAATCATCATCATTATCATTAACAATAATAATTAACAACAAAGATGATGGTCAGAAGGCCTAAGTCATATAACAATAACATTCATAATAATTGCAAAATGTGCAAAAGGATGAGAGTTCACCTCAATAATTTTATGTAGCTCCTCTATGAACTTCTGATATGCACGGTCATATTCATAGGTACGAGAAAAAGAAGCATAATTGTAGTAGAATGGGTGGTCATCCTGCATTGATGAAGAGGGTATTATATTAGATTAGCAGAATTAGTAAGCAAAATACATACCTAAGGGTTTCTCTCTAAAAATAAATAAATAAATAAATAAAATAAGCAGAATACAAGAAGGATAATCATCATGAGAAATTAACAGCCACCTGTGACAAAAATTTGTTTATTTCCTTGTTTAGTGGATTACTGTTTTAGACTTTAGTTCTAATCTAATATAATACCCTCTTCATCAGCACTACAAGGATTACTGTTGAAAAGGAGGACAATCGCAGCAGTGAGACAAAAATTCACCTTATCATGGATCCACATCTTCATGCAATCATACTAGAGATGGGACAGGAAATTGAATAGAGTCAGGCTAAGTAGGTAAACTAACTCTTTAACATATATTATAGAATAAGCAACTTGCAAAACCAGAAAATATAAAGGAACTTACTTGAGACATTAGGCTGATCCCGGGCCCCTTCTCATTCCTAAGGGCTTCTTCAATTAAGACTTTGTTAAGGGGGTAACACTCTAACCCCCCCCTTCTTGTCAACGATAAGGTTCAATGATTGCACAATATCCTCCTACACGAATGTGTTACAAAAGCGAAGTAACTTAACAATAGTCTTTTGCACCAAACAAACATGTATAATTAAAAAAAAAAAAATCCTGAGTCAAGGGTTGGAAAATACAAACCCTATTCATCTCAAGTTTATAGAGATCGACAAAAAGTGAAATCAATTCGTTCACATTTTGTCTTCCATGTCTCAGGGCAATAGCCACCTGTGACAAAAACAGGTCATTATTTGTACAACCATGAACTAGATTAACAATTTCATCAAGATTGACAAAAGGAACCTACGTTGGCACTCTTAGCTACATTTATCACATCATAATCATCACCTTACAGTTCCGGGTATCCTTTCAAAATTTCTTTAGTTCTAGCGTGAGACAAAAATTGGAAATAAACAGCAATAGCCACCTGCTGCGATTGTCCTCTTAGCCACCTGATGAAGAGCGTATCCTTTCAAATTTTTGTCTCACTGCTGCGATTGTCCTCCTTTTCAACAGTAATCCACTAAACAAGGAAATAAACAAATTCATGAGAAATTAACAACATAGACACAAGTCTAAAACAAATTGTTAGATTTTCCTTTTCGATTGTCAATACCAACCCCTTCTGCCTTTTCTTAAATCATCATCATTATCATTAACAATAATAATTAACAACAAAGATGATGGTCAGAAGGCCTAAGTCATATAACAATAACATTCATAATAATTGCAAAATGTGCAAAAGGATGAGAGTTCACCTCAATAATTTTATGTAGCTCCTCTATGAACTTCTGATATGCACGGTCATATTCATAGGTACGAGAAAAAGAAGCATAATTGTAGTAGAATGGGTGGTCATCCTGCATTGATGAAGAGGGTATTATATTAGATTAGCAGAATTAGTAAGCAAAATACATACCTAAGGGTTTCTCTCTAAAAATAAATAAATAAATAAATAAAATAAGCAGAATACAAGAAGGATAATCATCATGAGAAATTAACAGCCACCTGTGACAAAAATTTGTTTATTTCCTTGTTTAGTGGATTACTGTTTTAGACTTTAGTTCTAATCTAATATAATACCCTCTTCATCAGCACTACAAGGATTACTGTTGAAAAGGAGGACAATCGCAGCAGTGAGACAAAAATTCACCTTATCATGGATCCACATCTTCATGCAATCATACTAGAGATGGGACAGGAAATTGAATAGAGTCAGGCTAAGTAGGTAAACTAACTCTTTAACATATATTATAGAATAAGCAACTTGCAAAACCAGAAAATATAAAGGAACTTACTTGAGACATTAGGCTGATCCCGGGCCCCTTCTCATTCCTAAGGGCTTCTTCAATTAAGACTTTGTTAAGGGGGTAACACTCTAACCCCCCCCTTCTTGTCAACGATAAGGTTCAATGATTGCACAATATCCTCCTACACGAATGTGTTACAAAAGCGAAGTAACTTAACAATAGTCTTTTGCACCAAACAAACATGTATAATTAAAAAAAAAAAAATCCTGAGTCAAGGGTTGGAAAATACAAACCCTATTCATCTCAAGTTTATAGAGATCGACAAAAAGTGAAATCAATTCGTTCACATTTTGTCTTCCATGTCTCAGGGCAATAGCCACCTGTGACAAAAACAGGTCATTATTTGTACAACCATGAACTAGATTAACAATTTCATCAAGATTGACAAAAGGAACCTACGTTGGCACTCTTAGCTACATTTATCACATCATAATCATCACCTTACAGTTCCGGGTATCCTTTCAAAATTTCTTTAGTTCTAGCGTGAGACAAAAATTGGAAATAAACAGCAATAGCCACCTGCTGCGATTGTCCTCTTAGCCACCTGATGAAGAGCGTATCCTTTCAAATTTTTGTCTCACTGCTGCGATTGTCCTTCTTTTCAACAGTAATCCACTAAACAAGGAAATAAACAAATTCATGAGAAATTAACAACATAGACACAAGTCTAAAACAAATTGTTAGATTTTCCTTTTCGATTGTCAATACCAACCCCTTCTGCCTTTTCTTAAATCATCATCATTATCATTAACAATAATAATTAACAACAAAGATGATGGTCAGAAGGCCTAAGTCATATAACAATAACATTCATAATAATTGCAAAATGTGCAAAAGGATGAGAGTTCACCTCAATAATTTTATGTAGCTCCTCTATGAACTTCTGATATGCACGGTCATATTCATAGGTACGAGAAAAAGAAGCATAATTGTAGTAGAATGGGTGGTCATCCTGCATTGATGAAGAGGGTATTATATTAGATTAGCAGAATTAGTAAGCAAAATACATACCTAAGGGTTTCTCTCTAAAAATAAATAAATAAATAAATAAAATAAGCAGAATACAAGAAGGATAATCATCATGAGAAATTAACAGCCACCTGTGACAAAAATTTGTTTATTTCCTTGTTTAGTGGATTACTGTTTTAGACTTTAGTTCTAATCTAATATAATACCCTCTTCATCAGCACTACAAGGATTACTGTTGAAAAGGAGGACAATCGCAGCAGTGAGACAAAAATTCACCTTATCATGGATCCACATCTTCATGCAATCATACTAGAGATGGGACAGGAAATTGAATAGAGTCAGGCTAAGTAGGTAAACTAACTCTTTAACATATATTATAGAATAAGCAACTTGCAAAACCAGAAAATATAAAGGAACTTACTTGAGACATTAGGCTGATCCCGGGCCCCTTCTCATTCCTAAGGGCTTCTTCAATTAAGACTTTGTTAAGGGGGTAACACTCTAACCCCCCCCTTCTTGTCAACGATAAGGTTCAATGATTGCACAATATCCTCCTACACGAATGTGTTACAAAAGCGAAGTAACTTAACAATAGTCTTTTGCACCAAACAAACATGTATAATTAAAAAAAAAAAATCCTGAGTCAAGGGTTGGAAAATACAAACCCTATTCATCTCAAGTTTATAGAGATCGACAAAAAGTGAAATCAATTCGTTCACATTTTGTCTTCCATGTCTCAGGGCAATAGCCACCTGTGACAAAAACAGGTCATTATTTGTACAACCATGAACTAGATTAACAATTTCATCAAGATTGACAAAAGGAACCTACGTTGGCACTCTTAGCTACATTTATCACATCATAATCATCACCTTACAGTTCCGGGTATCCTTTCAAAATTTCTTTAGTTCTAGCGTGAGACAAAAATTGGAAATAAACAGCAATAGCCACCTGCTGCGATTGTCCTCTTAGCCACCTGATGAAGAGCGTATCCTTTCAAATTTTTGTCTCACTGCTGCGATTGTCCTCCTTTTCAACAGTAATCCACTAAACAAGGAAATAAACAAATTCATGAGAAATTAACAACATAGACACAAGTCTAAAACAAATTGTTAGATTTTCCTTTTCGATTGTCAATACCAACCCCTTCTGCCTTTTCTTAAATCATCATCATTATCATTAACAATAATAATTAACAACAAAGATGATGGTCAGAAGGCCTAAGTCATATAACAATAACATTCATAATAATTGCAAAATGTGCAAAAGGATGAGAGTTCACCTCAATAATTTTATGTAGCTCCTCTATGAACTTCTGATATGCACGGTCATATTCATAGGTACGAGAAAAAGAAGCATAATTGTAGTAGAATGGGTGGTCATCCTGCATTGATGAAGAGGGTATTATATTAGATTAGCAGAATTAGTAAGCAAAATACATACCTAAGGGTTTCTCTCTAAAAATAAATAAATAAATAAATAAAATAAGCAGAATACAAGAAGGATAATCATCATGAGAAATTAACAGCCACCTGTGACAAAAATTTGTTTATTTCCTTGTTTAGTGGATTACTGTTTTAGACTTTAGTTCTAATCTAATATAATACCCTCTTCATCAGCACTACAAGGATTACTGTTGAAAAGGAGGACAATCGCAGCAGTGAGACAAAAATTCACCTTATCATGGATCCACATCTTCATGCAATCATACTAGAGATGGGACAGGAAATTGAATAGAGTCAGGCTAAGTAGGTAAACTAACTCTTTAACATATATTATAGAATAAGCAACTTGCAAAACCAGAAAATATAAAGGAACTTACTTGAGACATTAGGCTGATCCCGGGCCCCTTCTCATTCCTAAGGGCTTCTTCAATTAAGACTTTGTTAAGGGGGTAACACTCTAACCCCCCCCTTCTTGTCAACGATAAGGTTCAATGATTGCACAATATCCTCCTACACGAATGTGTTACAAAAGCGAAGTAACTTAACAATAGTCTTTTGCACCAAACAAACATGTATAATTAAAAAAAAAAAAATCCTGAGTCAAGGGTTGGAAAATACAAACCCTATTCATCTCAAGTTTATAGAGATCGACAAAAAGTGAAATCAATTCGTTCACATTTTGTCTTCCATGTCTCAGGGCAATAGCCACCTGTGACAAAAACAGGTCATTATTTGTACAACCATGAACTAGATTAACAATTTCATCAAGATTGACAAAAGGAACCTACGTTGGCACTCTTAGCTACATTTATCACATCATAATCATCACCTTACAGTTCCGGGTATCCTTTCAAAATTTCTTTAGTTCTAGCGTGAGACAAAAATTGGAAATAAACAGCAATAGCCACCTGCTGCGATTGTCCTCTTAGCCACCTGATGAAGAGCGTATCCTTTCAAATTTTTGTCTCACTGCTGCGATTGTCCTCCTTTTCAACAGTAATCCACTAAACAAGGAAATAAACAAATTCATGAGAAATTAACAACATAGACACAAGTCTAAAACAAATTGTTAGATTTTCCTTTTCGATTGTCAATACCAACCCCTTCTGCCTTTCTTAAATCATCATCATTATCATTAACAATAATAATTAACAACAAAGATGATGGTCAGAAGGCCTAAGTCATATAACAATAACATTCATAATAATTGCAAAATGTGCAAAAGGATGAGAGTTCACCTCAATAATTTTATGTAGCTCCTCTATGAACTTCTGATATGCACGGTCATATTCATAGGTACGAGAAAAAGAAGCATAATTGTAGTAGAATGGGTGGTCATCCTGCATTGATGAAGAGGGTATTATATTAGATTAGCAGAATTAGTAAGCAAAATACATACCTAAGGGTTTCTCTCTAAAAATAAATAAATAAATAAATAAAATAAGCAGAATACAAGAAGGA